>JADMLL010000010.1:8495669-8524177 GCA_016920875.1 Columbicola columbae
CATGCACATTTCAAAAGTAATGCACAGTGTAATTGGGAAAAATTCATTTTATAAATACTGAACGAATTTATCACACTCACTTCAAAAGTACTGCACAGTGTAGTTAAGTGAATTCAATTCATAAATACCGAGCACATTCATCATACTCATTTCAAAAGTAATGCACACTTCTATGAAAAAAATTTGTGGGAACCCACCAACGTGCTCCGCAAATCAACGCCGACATCCTCTCCGAACTTTACCGTCGCTGGTACTTCTTCACATGCACCTCCCTCAGACTCCGTCGAAGCCGTTTACTACAAATCAGCCACTTCTCGGAACCCTACTGAATTGGAAGCCCTCACGCAGCAGTTCATCCGCCTACAGAAAAGTTTCAACCTGGTTCTGCGCTCACTCGCAACAGTAAATCAACAACAACATCCCACAAAATTCATTTCAAAAATTGCACACTCTAAGAACGCAAATTCACAATCCAATTTTTTGCGCATTTTCCTGACGTAGCCATTTCATAAATACTGCACACTTTTTAACCCTCGTGTTTGAAACTTTATTTTGTAAGATTCATCAGACGGAGGATTTTATCTATCAGTCTTACTTTATCTGCAGGAATTCCTTAAACGGAGACTTGGGCCTTAATTTGAAGCCGCTCGCAAACACTTTGAAAGGTTTCCTGATTTTGACGATGGGACAAGGCGTGTATCTGTCGATATCGTTGTCGAACCCAATCAGGACGAGTTTCTCTCCTTTGCACATTCTGTCCAGTCCTCTGTCAAACCTCGTCCACGTCTTCGGATCGTTCATGAATTTTTCGTAGACGAGTCTCTCTAGCGGATTCTGCGAGATCTGAAAGAGAACATGAACCGCACTTTCATCCAAAATGATCTGTTGCGGTGTTGCCATGCCTCTAAAATTATTTTCCTTTGGGGTTTCGTTCGGCTAAGCCCACGCTCTTTTCAACCCTTTTAAGAGTGTGCGTTATTTACGGAATAGATTATTGTTATAAGTGTGCAGTATTTATGAAATGAACATGTCGGGGTTGTTTCAAATAAAAAAGCCTTCGTGATTCTTTCGCGAAACAGTTTCCCCACAGGTTGGGTTGTACACAATGCACCAGACTCAAGTTTTAGCCGATTGCACCAAATGCTCAATTCTTTCATAAGTAATGCACACTTTTTACGCAGAACTCATTTCATAAATTTACTTTTAAGACTTTTTCAAGAATGCACAGTTTTTGAAATTCATTTCAAAGTAATGCTTCAGAAAATTCATTTCAAAAGTAATGCACAGTTCTATGAAAAAATCGTTTCAAAAGTATTGCACTTCTACGAAATACTAATTTCAAAAGTAATGCACAGTGTAATTGGGAGAATTCTTTTCATAAATACTGCACGAACTTGTCACACTAATTTCAAAAGTATTGCACACTTCCATGAATAATTCTTTTCAAAAGTAATGCACACTTCTATGAAATACTTATTTCGAAAGTAATGCACAGTTCTGTGAAATACTCATTTCAAAAGTATTGAACACTTCCATGAAAAAATCATTTCAAAAGTAATGCACAGTGTAATTGGAAGAATTCATTTCATAAATACTGCACAAACTTGTCACACTAATTTCAAAAGTATTGCACTTCCATGAAGTCATTTCAAAAGTAATGCACAGTCCTATGAAATACTCATTTCAAAAGTAATGCACACTTTTATGGAAAATCCATTTCAAAAATAGTGCACACTCGGGACCTTAAATTCACAATTCCATTTTGGAGTATTGCACATTCCTCTTGGGTTCCCATTTCATAAATATTGCACACTCTTAACCAGAAGTCAGTTAAGTGAGGAACAAACTAAAACTAAGACTCACATTAAAGAAAGCGTCCACTTCCGAGTTTCTCTCGCCTTCGATTTTATAAGTTCCGTCTCGTACAAAACCTTTCAGGTCCGTGAACGGAAGGTTCGGAATGTAAAGCAAAATATACGAAAGGAGAGTAGCTGAGTAAGCACAAACTTGAAAATAAGCAGAGATTCGTATAAAGAAAAGGAGAAGTTTACTTGAGGCGAAGGATTTGTCATCTCTCAAACCACCTGAAAACAAATCGAGTGTCACCGACGTCCTTTCTTCCCTGCCTTCCACCTGGTATTCGGGACCTTACTTTGTGAGCAGAGTGAATAGAGAGGAACGAACATGACCAGAATCAATTTACTCCAGATCTTCTGCCGTCCAGAGAACCTCTCGTAGACGTACTCGAAGGAGAAGTTGACAAGAGCTAAGAGTGACAACCAGAGACCAGTGGAGAGCCAAAGGTCATTTGAAAACGGTCTCACGATTCTTGCGAAACCTGCGTACTCTCCCGTCACCCGAACGTGTATGTACAGTCTGAAACAAATCCAAATCATCAACCGTTAGGAATCAAAATGGCGGTGCTTCAGACCACCAACATGATCCATGATTCTCCAGTTTTTTGAGGAATTCATTGCAAAAGTAATGCAAATTTCCACAGAAAATTCATTTCAAATGTATCGCACACTTTTGCAGAAAATTTTTCTCAAAAATAATGCACACTTCCAGAGAGAACCCATTTCAAAAGTACTGCACACTTCCAGAGAGAACCGATTTCGTAAGTATTGCACACTTCTAGAGAGAACCCATTTCAAAAGCTGCATTGAGAACCATTTCATTTAGAGAGAACCATTTCAAAAGTATTGCACACTTCCAGAGAGAACCATTTCAGTTGCAAAGAGTGTTGCACACTTCTAAAGAGAACCCATTTCAAAAGTATTGCACAGTTATAGAGAGAACCATTTCAAAAGTATTGCACACTTCTAGAGAGAACCCATTTCAAAAGTATGCACACTTCTAGAGAGAACCCATTTCAAAAGTATTGCACATTTCCAGAGAGAACTCATTTCATAAATATTGCACAGTTTTACAAAGAACACATTTCAAAAGTATGGCACACTTCCAGAGAGGACCCATTTCAAGTGTTGCATATTTTAGCAGAAAATTTATTTCAGAAATGTTGCACACTTCTAGAGACAGCCCATTTCAAAAGTATTGCACACTTTTACAAAGAATCCATTGCAAAAGTAATGCACATCGTTGAGAATTGAACGAATGAATAATTCTGTCGGAGCTTATTAGTACTTTCAGTGACGGTAACGAGTTTTTCTCGAGGGCACCGCCTTCTCAGATTTAGAAAACCAGGGCCTAAACCCATCGATCATAAATTAAATTCTGATAAGAAAACCGATAATAGTTTGATTATTACTTAGACTCCGCAGTTGGTCCGAGTAGAAATTTATCCTTTTGGTACTTTTTATGTAAATCTGTGGATCCAAGAAAGCTTCTTCTTCCTCCTCTTCATCGCTATCTATCTCTAGAACCTGTTCCGGCACGTATTCGATTAATTTTTCCGCAATCCTGTAACAGTTCAGTCGGAATCAAAAACAAAAAAGCGAGAAAACTCATCTAATCTTAAAACTAGGTAATCAAATTTTATTAATAAATAACATTTATTGATCAATAAATAAGAATCTCACGTGAAATTTAAGAGTATGGCAAGTTCCTTCCAAATCTCTTGATTCGCTTTGATTCTTGGACTTATGTACAAATCCTAGAAGATAATTTTTTAAAAATATTAGTTGTACAGCCGGATATTCAACTACTTCCGGTTTATGAAAACTGGTTTTTGGAATGCACACCCGGGATGGAGATCTGGATGAGTTGGGAATCAGGAACCAAGATGGATGCCATTTCATAATTTCTGCAAGAACTTTAGTAACCTTACCTATTGTAAAAGAACCTTATTTCATAAATAATGCACAGGTCTATGTGCATCTATGACCCCAAGGGCTATCGAACCGGATATTCAAATTGTCTCAGCCACATGAAGGCTAAAGAAGGAAGGTTCCAAGAGGGCTTAGAAGAATTGTGAGTCACGGATACCAAGGAAGGATTCTGTAAGTACTCACGATACCAATCTTGCTCTTTACCTCTTTGTATTTGACTGTCGTGAAATTGAATCCTTTCAAATCGCTTTTCCTGTCGTACCATTTCAAGTTTGTCATGACTACTTTACCGTCTATATATTCTCCAAACTTATTAATGACTCCTGACGAACCTTTCTTAATTTTGTAAAATTCATTTATTGTGTAATGATTTTCGGATATTTTCTTCATAACAACCACTATACAGTTGAGAGGGATGTAGTAATTCATTAATTCCTCCATTGCATTTCCGTCCAGATCGTCGTAGATGATCCAAAAGTAAGAGGGCATCTTTTTCTGTAATAAAAAGATTTTCACTTAACACCCTTAATGGCGGGGGAGGCAGCCATTTCCTGTCCATATAATTAAAAATTGATTTACCTCGTTCACGAAATAATTATCGAAGCTCGTATTCGTTTTTCTAAGCGTGACTATAGTCCAAGACAATTCACTCAGTTCAGTCGTCTCCAGATATTTCTTCAAATCCTTTTTGTTGATAATTAATGTAAAAAACTGATTTTCCTTCGCCAAGAAT
The DNA here is from genome assembly GCA_016920875.1 of Columbicola columbae. NCBI lineage: Eukaryota > Metazoa > Arthropoda > Insecta > Psocodea > Philopteridae > Columbicola > Columbicola columbae. Next base: position 8,500,191 of record JADMLL010000010.1, read on the forward strand.
TTAAATATTTCCAATTGTGCCCTCCCCAGCGTGTCGTCCGCTGCCAAAATAAAATTCGTTATATTCGTCAGACTTCTTATGTATAACAAAATTTTTGTTTCCGTTTCTGTTGGAAAACTTCCCATAGAATTCCCACAAATTATTAAAAGAAGTAAATACTTTAAAGCTTTCATTTCGTTTTTCGTTCCCACTTTCTCCGATCTAGGAAAGCATTTGTGTTATAATTACCTCGTTATCCTTATTTAACTCTGCTAATTTATTAATTATCGTATGTAATTAATTATTAATAAATAAGTTGTTTATTAATTAAATTAATTGACAAGTTTGACATGTTTGATTGAAGTGTGATAAACATTTCATGAAAAGTTCGTTAGCATCTTGGAACAAAAAAAAAAAAATGGCGGGCGGGGAAAATTGTCGAAAAAAAGTCAAAACTCGTTAATTAGAAGCTCCAAGATGGCGATTTACCCTTAAAGACACCCATCAATCTCAAATTTCAGTTTAATCAAGATAAGTATCCTGTCATGCGAATTTTCCACGGTGAAAAGCTTTAGGGCTCTCTCAGAATTTAATTTATAAATATTTTAGGCGAAAACAAATCTCTTCTCTCTCAAACCAAAGTTTTATTGAATGAGCCTGTTCAAGAAAAAATATTTCTTCAGTTTCGCATTCAAATTGCAAAACAGTAAGCAACAAATGAGACGAGAGAAACTTAAAGATTGCAAAAAAACGTTAAAAAATGCAGAGCTAAGCTAAATAACCAATAAAAAAGGAGTATTATGCTCAGAATAACGATGGCTGATTTATTACAGATACAGTTTCTGATTTTCTTCAAGGCCAAGAACGGGTAATAATGATAAGATCCAACTTTTGATTAACCGTGGAAATGAATGCGACCAACACGAGTGGAGCTTATGTCGCCACAGCTATGTGAACTGAGTTTTTATTCAATTTTTTCTGGCGTTTTAGGTTCAAAGTAGCTATGTTGGAAGCTTTTGGGATAAATTTGTATGGATATAACTGACAAAAATGTCTGATTGATGTTTAATTCTTTGTGATTGTCTAGACTGGAGATCCATCTTAAGACCACTGACAATATCTCCATAAACCACTAGACTTCATATTAGTCTTATTGTTCTACTCCTTCTGTACCTATCTTCTTTTGTGTTCTGTTACATTGCTGTCTCTTACATTCACACTTCCTAAAATCTCATTTTGTAATTGTCTCACATCTTGTTTGTTTTGTGTATTATTACTTTCTCTTCTTATTGCTAATTACAATTTTCTTATACTCTCCTCCTCCTACTCTGCAGTATCCTCTCCTGCTATCATCAACTAGTTATTGCCTCGAGCTTGGGCACAGATGGTAGTTAAGGTGGGGATAAATAAAAACTTTCAATAAAGCACAACAAAAGTCAAACAGTTCATGGCATTAATGTTCTCCTCGCAAAAGTTTTCTGGGTCGTTCGACTGCAGGAAGTAAAAAAATCAAACTTCAGACAAAAAGAACGACCGTTCGTGAAGAGAAGAATGAGTGTTGCACGTGATTCTGGAATGCAATACCCGACTCCCTCAATCGTGAGATTTATTACAACTTCAATTACAATACCCAACATCTCCCAAACGAATCTTTCATGCCAAATCTCACCAAAAAACTAATCAGATGACCGTTTCTTTCAGTTAGGATCTTCACCTTTTCGAAAAATTACTCCGCTTCACATCAAAGATGTCCGTAAACACAAATACCAAATAAAGAAGTTGTCCGAAAGAACCAATTCCATCATCCAATGGTGATTAGCACGTTCTAAAACGAAGCCAAAACACATTTCTGAACAACGCCAGGCTTCATTCAACCTGATTTTGTTATCTCGATAAGGTAAACATGTGCGGTGTTTTTTTTTGAGACACCGATTCAGGCTGAGAGCAGAATAAAAAAAAATTCAGGTGTGATCAGTTATTCTGTGTGTTCATAATCGGGTTCGTGAGATTTTGAGCAGTTTTGAATTTTTTTTTTCTGTATACAGAATATTATTCCATGTGAAAAGGAAAATGACTGGAAATTGTTTTTCCAGGGGTGTGACGCTGGAATTCATTTAAAAGTTAGTATGACTGTGAACGATTTAGATAGTAACAAAGCGTGCGCGTGTGATTCTATTCAGTTTTATTTCTTTCTTCAGAGGCACTACCTTATTTCGTACCTGAAAGAAATTTAAAAATTTCATTGTTTTCAACTTTCAATATACTTTATGTTCCCAACTATAGTTCTGACTACCATCTCATGATTAGCTAGAATGAAATGATTTTTGAGAGCTGGAAATGGTTCTCAATGTTTATTTTTGTACTCTAATACCTCCTCCATGTTTTTAAGGTGCGTTCGCATGTAACTTATATATCCTGCGGTCGTACTTCACACAATCCCAAATTTCAAAAGTAATGCACAATTTGACAAAACACTCATTTCTGACAGACTTTTTGAATATCTCCCTTCAAAAATACCATCCACACTTCTAACAAGAATTCATTTCATAAGTAGCCTAATCAGTCACCCTAATTAGAGAAGAAATTAATTCAAAAGTAATGCACAGTTGAAAGAAAATTTCATTTCAAATAAAATGCACACTAACATGAGAAACAAATTTGAATGAATCATGTCATAGCAAAGGCACATTTTTAGAGAAAAACTATTTTATAAATAATATGCATACTTATATATATTAATACATATAAATAATATAAAATTATAGCATAGATAAGAAAAATTAATTTAAAAATAATCAATTAAATTCAAAGTTAAATTTAAAATCAATTAATCTACATATTTAAAATGTGAGAGTTGCTAAGTGATTGATTTCTTTAATTTAAAATTTATTTATTTATTTATTTATTAAATGAGTTATTTAATTATTTAACTAGAGTTTTACTTTGCCTCTTATAAAATGAAATAAAATAAGACACTGTCAGTTGGTAGTAACATAAAATAAGCTTTATAGTATGATATGATTGTGTGTTAGTTTTGAAATCATCTCTAGTGTCCAAGAGTACTCTGTTTCTCTCTCCTCTTATCTATTTCTATTATCCAGTAGTAGTAGGTAGTTTCTGGTAGGTAGTAGTAGTACACAGTACTCTCTTTATAGTAGTTAGCTCTTCCCTCACCCCTTCAAGCCTAGAAAATGATGTTTGGTAGACACACCTAGCTTAAGAGAAGAGGATGTCAATAAAATTGTGCATTTTTTATGAAAAATAATTCCTGATTGAAGAGTACATTTGTTCTTCAATGAATTCTTGTTTCAAGTGTGTACTATTTGATAAATGATTCATTCACGGAAGTGTGCATTACTTATGAAAAGTCTTACTTGTACACATGTGTAAGGGAAATGAGTTTTCCGTGAAATTGTAGCTCGCTTACTCATCTTTGGGATTTGTTTACTGTTCTCCTTAATATTCAGTTAGAATTTGGTTGTTTTTAATAATATCATCACAATTTCATTATATTCTGATAAGTAAATTATGGTTTGTACAAAACTTTTATTGTTCCAACTCTAAATTGAAGTCACCGCTCATTTAAACAAGGCAGTGTTTTGTTCTTTCATTTTTCAAATCGCGGAGGCTTTGTTACAGAAACACTCGAATCCGTTTGAATAGAATCACTGGATGGATATAAAATCAAAGCCGTGAAATTAATTTATTTGAAAGCTTTATATTCCGTTGTTTTTATTTTTCAGATTTACCCATGAAAACAAGGTCTAGTCATGAATATGTTAGTTTGGTTCCTTTCCGTCACGTTCTCAGCTTGCGTTTTGGCCTATGACTGCGGGCCCCAGTTCCGAGGGAAATGTTTCTGCGGTCAGATGACCTACCAAGACCGGATCCAATATGTCGTCAATTGTACCGACACTCACTTCACAGATTCTTCCGTTTTGGAGTATCTACCGGAAGAAGTTGAAGTATGTTTTGAGCTTAAACATCAGAACCCTGGAAAACTGAAATAATTCCTTTCGCTAATTTTTTGTTTTTGTTTTTCAGGTGTTAATATTTACAGGGAATTCCATTCCAGAGCTTCCATGGAACGTGTTTGGGGTTACCAGAAACTACAGTCGACTCCGAGTCGTCGACATGTCCAACAACAAAATAAGTGAAATATTTGGCAAATCATACCACCGAGTTTCTAACGTTGAAAGACTAGTTTTGAACCACAATCAAATCTCTATATCGGCCGGAAGTGGCTACAATCATCATCATCCGAGAGTGTTTTCGAATTTCGAAAATTTGAGAGAACTTCACTTAACCGATGCATTCGCGGACAAATCCGAAAACCTAGCCTCCGACTTACACGACATATTTCTAAACAGCAACCTGACCAAACTCATCAAACTTCATCTGGAACAGAACAAAATCTCAGCGTTCGAAGACAGGAGAGTGTTCTGCGACCTCCCCAGCATCATGGATCTCTACCTCGGAGACAATCTACTCACGGGAATAGATTTCGAAATCGATTGTTTGAAACATTTGAGGTACATAGATCTTGAGAACAACAGATTAAAATTCCTGTCGCCGGGAGAGATGAGAGTTTTGGATAGTCTTCCGGCTAGAAATCAGTCTTTGACGTTGGACTTGCATAACAATCCGTTTTCATGCAAATGTGGCATCAGTGATCTTTTCATATGGCTTCAAACGACCAAAGTTGAGGTTCGTCGAAAGGATCAGATTCGATGCTACCACGAACATCCTCCGGAAGAGGAAAGGAGGACCGAATGTGAGTCTCAACACTCGAAACCATCTCCCTCGCCAGCACAATACCAGGCGACAGAAATTCTGTTGGGGTTACTCCTTGTCGTTCTTATTATTTTATTACTGGGAGTCTTGTACACAAATCGAAAAGCTCTTAGGTATAGAATGAATCCTATTTTAGAGAGCGTTTCTAAAAAGGTCCATTACACTTCGATTGGTCATTATGAAGACCAGGAAGTGGAAGTCTAGAAAGAAAAGAAGTTCCTTCAAAACTAATCTTTCGTATTGCTAACCACAACTTATTAACAAAGACGAAAGTCGATTTGCAATCAGGTAAAATTTTTTTTCAAATTGAAATTTGGTTCCAAACAAAGGTTTTCGACTTACAAAAGAACGCCTTGTTTAAAGAATGGCCGCCATTTTGTCACTCCCATTGTGGGTTAAACACTCAAAAAATTAGACTGCAACGTGTTTCAAATATTAATATTTAAATTTAACAATTTCACCAACGAAAGAAATTTTCTGTCCTGTTTAGGTTAGGGCGAGCCATTAATAACTTCCGTTTTTTTCAAATGACAAAACTCATTTCATGAACATTACGTGTCTTATTTACGAAATGAAATGTTGACGAAAGTGTGCATTATTTTTGAAATGACATCTTCAGACTTAATATGAAGTTATTTATGATTCGACTTATTGCTACTAAAATGAAAAACTCCCAGTTTAGTAACATTTAGATATATTAATGTGAAAGGACTCTTTTGGCGTCAAAATCATTTTTCAATTTGGCGACCACCTACAAGGCGGTGGAAATGTGGCATGTTTGCCTTATGCACTAACCGGTTTGCATAACCTTTGCTTTTATAAATCTTTTGTGTCTTTCTCAGCAAATATTTCAAACTCAAAAAATTTTTAATGTGATATTTTATTTGTTGACTTGATTTTAAACTCCCACAACTGCCATAAGTTTTAATTAACTTTCTAATTTTTAGCCAGAATTTTATTTTTATCCGTTTTTATTTATAGTAGTTGTTAAGTTTTGTTGTATGATTGCTAATATAGTTTCAGAAATAAAACAAATAAAAAATTTAAATCGTTAGATATATTTTATTTCATTTGACATGCTTGTGACATGTTCAAAAAAATATTTGAGACACAAATACATACATGAAATACAAATACACAAAGACATACACAACATTAACACCATTATGTCATTGAATGTTAGAGGCAGAGGGTCCATTATTTATGGAATGAGATCTCCAACAAGGTGTGCAGTATTTATGAAATGAGATCTTCAATAAATTGTGCAGTATTTATGAAATGATTTCTATTATAAAGTGTGCAATATTTATGGAATGAGATCTATAAGGTGTGCAGTATTTATGAAATGAGATCTTCAACAAATTGTGCAGTATTTATGGAATAAGATCTTATTCTCTCCCTTCAATTGGGATCTTCAACAAGGTGTGCAGTATTTATGGAATGAGATCCTCAAAAAAATGTGCAGGCGTTTAGTTAGGCAATTTGTAGATTTCACATCAAGGGCGGCTATATCCAAAGATCAGAAAAAGGGCCCTAGTCCCCTTCTAGCCCCTTTAAGAATGTGTTGAGATTAGGTCGAAACGAACGAGATATCATTAAATGTAACCATAACTTAAGGATTGAGGAGAAGGAGGATTAAACAAGAAATAAGTAAAATGCCAGAAATAACAAAATGAAAGTAAAAAAAGGAAAAAAAAATTTTTCGTCTTTGGAGCCATTTTTGAAGTTCTTACCGCCACCTAGCGACATATTTCTAAAACAAAATGAAATATTTTTAAGCAGACGATTCATAACAACAACAGTCGTGTAAATAAATATGAAAGTTGAAATCTCTCTTTCTCGAGGCTAAAATGTGGTCAAATTCTCATTATTTTAATTGAATTATTAATTAGAAACCGAGGCATGGATTCGATGGAGGGAAACATTCGACGATTGCTGGACGGCTTGGCCTTAGAAGATGAAGTATTGTGCGATTTCACACTTTCTGATCAAAATGAGGCAATAGGTAATAACGGTATAATTGTTTTAACTTTTTAAGGTGTTCCTTCCCTTAGGCTATTAGCATTGCACATTCCAGGTCGATCATATCACTTTTACTTAGACAACAAAAAAACACTTCGCGATTATTGATACAATTATTGACTTTTGTAATTAGCAAATCAAGATTTTTAAGAATTGATTATGAAATATTTTCAAATCCATAAATGGATCGTCATTCCCCAGTACTGGAATTAATTTTAGAGACAGGCTTTCATTTAATTCCTCACTACCATTTCTTAAAATATTTTTATCTGATTGATTGTTGTTTGATTTGATTGTATGAGGAGGCTGTTGTAAATGAAAAATATTTTGCAGTTGCCAAAGGAGTTGCCCCACTAGCTGCCTCAGATTATGTTCCAATATTGTCGAAGACAGTGACTTATGTGGTTCTTGGAGTCCTTATAAATTCCAAAAATGAAGTTTTAATGATGCAAGAAGCCAAAAAATCCTGTGCTGGACAGTGGTATCTTCCAGCAGGTAGGATGATACCAGGAGAAACAATTGAGGAAGCTGTCAAGAGGGAGGTGTTGGAGGAAACTGGTTTAGAAATGAGACCAACCACTTTGCTGCTTGTCGAAAGTGCTGGAAGCTCTTGGTTTCGTTTCATTTTCACAGGAGAAGTAGTTGGTAATTTGTGCTTAATTTGTGCTCAATTTTGATAAAATTTGTTGGGTCAAGTTGAATGTTTAATTCAGAGTTTGAGCCCCAAACTGCTACTTTGATCATACTGAAAGAATTTTGCTACATAACAGACAAACAAAACAATTTTCTTTTTGATGTAGGAGGAACATTAAAAACACCAGCTCAAGCAGATTCAGAGTCATTGCAAGCTAAATGGGTTGACAATGTGAACGAATTGAGTTTAAGAGCAAATGATGTTCTCGAAGTAATAGAAAAAGCTCGAACATATCATAAAATGCACAACCAGGAACCATGGCACAACAACCTGCTACCTGTTTTATACCCCCATGATAAATTATATTTAAGATTAGTTGTTTGCATAAAACAAAAAGCCAGTAACAGAGTTCACGTATTACTATCTGAAAAAACTCAAGTTCACCTTCCGGTTTGTGAAATCTATCCAGCGAGGAGTTTGCACGCGACATTAAAAAAGTTTATGATTGTAAGTTACCATTTTACTGAAAATGAGTTGTTTGTTACTACAGTATCAATCAATCAAATGCCTGGTTTCAGGAAATATTCGGCGCGGATTTACAGTTAGACACACACAAACCTCACGGTCTTCTTAATGTAGAGCACTCGGGAAAACCAGAAGGCAAACACGACGGCCTACTTCTAACACTTCTAGTTTCGTTCAGGGTGCCTTTGGAGGATGTCTATCCGATTGACAAGTATACATGGACCGTTGTATCAAGGGAACTGGAAGAAGCTTTAAACCTGAGAATCCGTAAAAATATGACTGTACCATTAAGAGTGGTTCGATAATCAGTTTATATAGTCTGAGGGGGAGGAAAAGGATGTAACAGGCCACTGAAATTTTTTTGTTGTTCTAAATTGACAAAGTATGTATTTCTCGATCAGTATTAATCAAACAATAATGGGAGGTGGGACAATTTCTCTCTAGCACTTGCCAGTACTTATTCACATAGTATTTTGTTTTTTTTAAAGGAAGATGGACTCAACTTTTTTCTTTTAAATTTTATGCCATGGACATAATACTCACATTCCAAGTTAACCTATTTTTAAGTATTAGAGCTTTACTTTTAAATATTGTTTTCTTGCCAAGTTATTAAGTTTTATTTTATATATGTTTTATATATTATTCATGTTATGTTATATGTAACGATTATAAAGTTATACTTGATGTCTTCAATATTTTTGTGTTATCATTAAAACTTCAGTCATGATAAAATAACTTCCCATCAAGATCAATCGTAGCACACTTTTGTGAAGATTCTATACAATGATTCCATCAATCGTTACTTCACTGTCATGAACTTTGAGATGATATGAATTATAAAAAAGACATCAAAACACTTTATGATACATAAGTTAAATTAATAAGAACAGAGCTCACAAACAAATATGATACATATTGTATGTGAGAAATGCGCATTGTCTTGAAAATGAATTTTCTCAAAGCAGTCAATTATTTATGAGTGTTACTTTTGAAACGAGTTCTCTATAGAGTTAAGTTTTATTAATGACACAAATTGTTCACAAAAGTGTGCGGTACTTATGGAATAAATTATTCAATGAAGTAGCTTTAACAAGCTAGTAATGAGCGGAAGTTATTTATGACTCGACCTGATGCGTTTTGTTTCGTTATTTTATTTTGTTTTGTTTGTTTGCACTTATTGTGTTCATCTGGAGTTGGGTGTTAGCAATTATAGCTACCTACTGTAGGATTTTTTGTTTTATTAAAAAAACTTGCCAAAAATTGGGTATTGTCAGGAAGAAAAAGGATTAAAGGAATTATATGAACTCAATAAAAATACATTTATAGCTATATTATGTTTTATAATAAAATATCATTCAACTTGATTCTTTAACTGTTTTTGCTGGTGGCTCATCACCTTGTTGAGAAGCTTTCTTCTCTGATTTTGTCCTTTTTAATCCTTTCATTTTTCTCGTTTGTAGACTTGAAATATTTTGTTTGGTAACATGGATTTGAGCATGTTTTGTACCAAAGACATCCTTAGAAACGTTCTTGACTTTCTTCACCTAAAAGAAATAATTGAAACCTTAGACAAAGTGCACCTGTGCAAGCATTATGATGGTTTGTGAATGGTCTGTACTAACCTTCAATTCTTTCGGTTTCTTGCAAGCACTCTTAAACAGATCTGGAGAAGCCAATTTTGTTCTGAGTAATTTGAAATTAATTGATGGTCCTATTTCTTCTAGTTCAACTCTAGGCAATTTTGTCCCTGATTTCTTGAGAAGAACTCTGTAACAGAAAAAGAGGCAACAAAGTTAAATAACTTCAAAGGCTATCCATCCATCTCTCAAAAAACTGTATAATGACTAATATTAAATCCTGTCTTTCATTTTACAGTATAACAGGATATGGAAGAGGGCTTGAACTTTAAACCATCACTTTGCTACTAGTCAGTTACTTCAACAACCCTCCCACACTGTGTAAATAAATTGAACACAAGTGAATTACCTGTAACTCCTAAAATAAACTTTTCCTTCAGATGCTGTAAACATCAAAACATGTTCCAAACCCTGCAAACTAACTGACTTTACTTCTTCTCGTTGAAACAAATCAACAAATAAATTCTGAAGCCTACTTAAATCAGGATTTGTTTTAAAATCTCCTGTGAAAAGTAAACAAGGTTTAATCCCTGTGGAAATTTTTTCAGCACTAAACTCATGTACACTTTTGTAGTCTTCAATTCCAAGTTCAATCATATCCAAGATTTGATGGTGGAATGTTCTTCCTGAAAAAAATTAAATAAAAATCTTAAGAAATCAGCTATTTTCATGAACAAATTTATAAAGTGTGGTTTGTCAAACTCACCAAGTATTACAGTATTTGGCCTCTTCTTATTTGAATATCCAAAAACAAAGAGAGCAGTATTTAATTTTTTTGAGAACTCTTCTAGTTTTGTAGGATTTTCAAAAGGCACAATGTCATTCTTCTTCGACAGCATTATAGCATCTGGTTTTTTGAATGCATACTAAAGTAAACAATGTTTATTAGTGTCAAACACTTTTAACATCATTTAGAATCTATTTAGTTTTATACACTTACCAAGTCTTTCATACAGTTCATCAGTTTCTCAGAGGTTTTCCTTCCCCTTACAAACATAACTCTCTTGACATCTTCAATTAACTTAGGCTCACGGCTCAAAAGAGCTTTCTTGCCTTTACGAGTGACTGGTTTCCTGCAAAAAATAAACATAAAACAAAACGTCAGGCTTGATAATGATCAGCTCCATAAAATTTATGATAAATGTATTATTACAATTTGAAACAGAACTTACACAACTCTTTTTAAAACACCCATTTTGAATAAAAATAAATTAAAAAGTTAACCAACACCATCCACAATCAAAACGTGTTCTCGCTTTTGCAAAGTTGCGACAGATAAGATTTTCGTCGCAATTCGGCAAACATCTTTTGGGGGAAACGTACAATGTTTAACGATTTGTTTATTTCCTTTCAAAAAAAACCGTCTTCATTTTTCTTTTTCTTTTTATTTTATTATTATTATTGAAAACAATGTTTACAGAATCATTTGAACTACATAAATATTTTTTTATTCATTAAATCGCGGTTTCCCGAGTTCACACAGTTGTACGCAATGATTTTGTTTTTTCACTTTTTGTGCTTATTAGCCCGGTATATAGTCTCAAATTTTTCAAAATCTTTAAGTAACTCTAAACCACCTTCGGCTGATGGAGTGAAAAAGGAGAACGTGAAGCAACCCACGTATGAAAATGGAGTTTTAAAATTCTTTCCGCCCGTTTACGTTCAGAGATACGAAACCGTAGCTCTTATTTTGCAAGATCCTCAATGGAAAGGAAAAATACGGAAGGTGATTCGTTAAATTCAAATCCAAATTTAACAATTTAAAACCAAATCCAATGGTTGCATTTTGTTTGGATTCTTGCTTACCGTACAATAATTTGAAGATAAAAAAATTTTTGCAGGTGGCGGATTTTGGTTGTGCAGAACTTGGCTTGTTTATGTATTTGAAAAGTATGGAAGGATTACATGAAATCCTTGAGATTGACATAGACAAAGATGTGTTAAACAGATGTTCACATAAAGCAGCTCCTTTGGCATCAGATCATTTATGGTGTAGGGCTGTTAAACCATTAGAAGTTTATATTCTAGCTGGAAGTATAGCAGATTATGATGATCACCTTATCGGAACTGATGCTGTAATTGGAATTGAACTGTGAGTAAATTATGACATGATGAAATAAAATTTTTTATGTGATTACTTTTAGTATGAATTGTTGTCCCTCTTTTTAGAATTGAACACCTCTCTGAAGAAGCTTTTAAAAAGATGCCTTATAATGTTTTCGATCAGATCAGACCTAAACTTGCCATCTTCACGACACCAAATGCTGATTTTAATCCATTGTTTCCAGACCTAAAAAGATTTAGGCATCCTGATCATAAGTTCGAATGGACTAGGAAAGAGTTTTACAACTGGTAATCAATACTGCTGTTCTCATAATTATTTTTAAAATTCATTTTGATTAAGAAGTTATATTGATTCTCTTAAATTTGTTTGATTTTGCTTTTTGCTTTTAGGACTCAACAAATTATCAGAACATATCCAGAATATATGGTAAAGTTTTATGGGATTGGTGCTGGACCTGAAGGAACTGAAAATTTGGGATGTTGCTCACAAATGGCAGTCTTTCAAAAGTCAGAAGATTTAGAACTTTTTTCAAGTGCTAGAGAAAAGTCAGCTGTAAGTTAATTTTCTACTTTGGGTGTTGTCGCTTTGAAATACCAATCACAATTATTAGTTAGTTGGTTGTGATTTAAAGAAACCAATGGGGATGACTTGGGTTTATCAGTTTTCAAACAAGACACAGATTTTTATAATAATTTTTATGATTGTTTTGATTCACACATTAGCTTGTAGTGTAACAATCATCCTCCACTACTTCTGCCCACTAGGCACTTGTACTAACTAAATAATGTGTCATAATCGAGACAAATCACAAAAATCGTTTTGCTTTCTTGTTGAAGACTTACTCAAAGATCCTCTTGATTAGTTTCAAGTTCATCTATTTAGAGGTCTTGGAGGAAGACCTTTCACCTTTTTTCTCTTTTCAGAAAATTGAGAATTATGAGCTAGTAAAACACTACAGTTATCCTGTGTATGTGGACACGAGAACTAGAGAACAGAAAATTGCACATGAAATTCAATATCAGGTACATTATATCAATTCACTGTCCGAGTATTATAATTATGATGAAGGTCAGTGTGAAGTACCTCTAAAATTGGTGAAGAAATATGTGGATGAATTATGTCCTGATGAGGAGGAATTAATGTAAGTTAATCACCCTGAGTTTAAATCAATTTTTAAAAACAAGACTGTCACTAATGATTATACTCTTACAGAAACATTTTAAAGAATAATGGAATCAAAATGAAATACGTGAACGATTCCTGGTTTATACTACCCACGGACTCTGATTGCGATTCGTCCGATGAGAGTTTAACATTTGACATGGATTCCTCGATCGAAGAAACAGTTAAGAATAACGAAAATGCGGGTAAATTTCGTTTAAACGAAGACTGGGACTTGGACGATGAGCTTCGTCTGGACGACATGGCCAATTTCCAATCGGCTAGGAGTTTAGAAGATTTCGAAGAGGACTCGACACCTAGGGGAGGGGATCGTGGTTATACGACCAAGGTTAAAGTCCTCGGCGATGGTGGTATCAAAGACGATACCGTCTCCGGATCGATGAGTTGTAGTCCCATAATCAAACGATTCGATTCTCAGTCACGTGGTTCGAGCACTCCGAGAAGTAAGGATAGCGAAGGGAATAGGAATCCTGGGAAAAGTAAAATCCCGCGTAAGAAAAAGTTTAGAGAAACGGAGGAATGTTCCCCCGGAGTGAAACAGAGGATGAGTGTTTCTTATGTACGTAAACCCTTTGAGAAAATTTCAAAATCTTGTAGTTTAGACTCTTGTTTAGAGAATATTAATCCTAGACAGTTGGATAGAATTGCTTATTTAAATTTAATACCAGGGGGTTGTGTAGATTTTCGAAAAGTCAGCTCTTCCTCATCAGGTAGAAGTAAATTCATAACCAACAATTCAGGTAGTTCCTTACTTAGCAGTAGTCTCGACAAGGCTGTTGATAGTGGTTACCCGCTGTCGTATTCACCTTCTGGCTTCGATTTAACAACAGAGCAAGTCGACGATGTCTTCACAGAAAACGTATCAAGTTCCTCATTAAGCGAGAATGATGATGATGTCGATTATCAGAACCAAAGAATCGTTCAAGATGCCTTTCTCGAAGACGTGGCGGTAGAAAATGGAGATTTGGCCAACAACAATCGAGACAGAGAAGGAAATAACGTAGAGGGACAAATAGAATAATGATTGATCGATCCCAATGATAATTTGATGATATTTCCAGGAATCGAAGAGTTTCCATCCTGGCTATTAAATTTGGGGAACTGGCTCGCCGCCGACTAATCATTCTCCCGGTCCAAATGGTGATGAGTCTTGATGATTATTATTGTGGCTCGAACCCAAGTCTAGACCGAGAGGATGTTGATTTTGGTTGATGCTCAAACCCACTAGGTATCCACCATTTTCTCCAAACTTATTTTATCGATTTAAAGTAGATACTCATTTCTTCCCTTTTTTTGTAGTCCTTCGGGCCCGGCCCTAGTCGGTACTTGAAATCAGCTAACATGAAGTGGAAGAGGTTAAACAAATCGTCCAAAGAAAAATTTCTAAATTAAAGAAACTTGGCCGCGTCAAGCCAAAAGTCAAATTCCTAATGAGAATTCCTATTTTATAATTTTATATATTCATATATATTTCTATATTACAATATAAATACTTAAAAAATTTTTCCCTTTCGTATATTATGTAACTTATCATCCCCTGGTTGCTGTTATTAGTATCTGGGTAACTAGTTTTAAGAAATTCGGTTTAGGGACAGCAGATGATGCTACTCCACCACTAATGATGCTTCCTGCTGATATTTAAGACTTGATGAATTGGGATTGCGGTTGAATAGGGCGCCACCCCTAGCACTTTCTGTTGTAGATCCACCTTTTCATTATAGCCTCTCATTTATTTTAAAAAAGGTATGAACCAATGGTAGTAGTTAGTGATTTGAATTTTTTGTTTTTGGAAAAACATATCTACAACCCAAATACTATTAATAATTTTGATCTCTTTGTGTTGACTTGATACATACAGCAAATTGAATATTTTTTGTTTCATCAAAAACTACAAAGCCAGTGAAAGTATTACTAGAAGGTAGTGATAATGAGAGAACATTTAATTTAATTTTGATTGAAAGTTGTATGAAACATGTTTTTGTTGTTAAAAAAGAGTTTCAATTCTTTTATTTTCTTGTATAACTAGATATTTGTTTGTAATTTTCATTTGAAGTTATAAGAGTGATAAAATGATCTCATATTTTTTTCTTTATGTTTCCAAGTAAAATTGTACTTGACAAAAATTGACAAAAACTTTTGAGTACCATTTACCATTTTCTTTATTTAATGATCTCTTTAACTGCATCACCCAGTTTTCGAAGTCTGTGACAAGGTTCACACAAACAATTTTAAATTAAAAATAATATATATTTAGGAATTAAAATTTTGTTACATACTAAATTTACTGTGAATTACATAACTGACATTATATATTTCTAAAATTCTTTTCGTAGAGATCAATTTAATTAAACACTTTCACCATTGAACATTTCCTTTGTAGTCTCCATCAGCCCTTCGGAACAAAAGGACATGAGGTTCTGCCAAACAGAAAAAAATATTTTAATTATATTGTACAATAAATTTGAATATTATTTTGGAATTAAGGTCTGTGAAGTGATGAACTTTACCTGGGTCATGAATCATAAAATGAATCCATCCAGGACTTTGTTGAACACCCAAGTTTCTCCATTCAGTCTCAGTCATGAGATGGGTACGTGGTACTTTTCTAGCTAAATCAGCGGGAAGAATAACATGTCTACAACAACATAAAAAAATTTTTATTTCTAACGAATCATAGAAAACCTAAAATGTTTTATGTTGTAAAAGAGAAGGAAGCTTCATATTAAATATTATTTAAAGAGAAATTCTTTTAAAAAAATAAATCCACTTAAAAAATTATTGAATAAACTTAGGCAAACAATCTAATATTGAATATTTTAATTACCTGTACTCAAAGTTCTTGCAAAAATATTTTTCCGAATATTGTATTTCACTAGCAGGCATTTTATTAACCGTCTTTTACAATCTTCTCACGATATTTCCTCCAAAATGTTTAATTAGAAATACAAAAGAAACAACATAACCTACGTAATAGCATCCCCTTATTGCGCCAATCATTCAAAACAGGGATGCCAATTTCACAAAACGAAATTTCCCTCACTGGTGGTAGCTATAATGGTAGATCACTTCCCGCCAGTCGTCCAAGCGTCCTTTACAGACTGAGTGCAAGCTTATAATTAATTGTTTGTGATACGGTTATTAAAACGTTTGTAAAATTTAACATTTCAGTGTAAAGCATTTTTCATTCTTTAATTTTTCACATACAATTTCGAATTTCAATTTGTGTGGTGTCTACTAATAGTGTTGCAACTTACGATATGTCGTTTTGTGTAATCAACAATGATAACAATTAAATAGTGGATTTTAGGTAAGATTTGCCATTTCTTATTGTTCTGGATCGTGGTTATTACTAGGCAAACCTTTTTTGCTTGTAGATTTAATGTTTAGTCTTATTTAAAGGTTAGTTTGGTGTATGACAACTAAATTCTGATTTGCCTTAGTTCATTGAATAGATGACTTGTCATCCTGATTGTTAAACATTTTTAAGGATTTTCACATAGTTCTAGTATGTCATACTCAGCCTGTTTCAAATTCTTTTAAATCAAGATCCGAACCGGAAATACCTTGACTTAAGTGCCTAATGATTCTAATGAACTTGAACCTATCTGACTTTGGCTAGGCATCAATTAGGCGAGAAATGTTTTTGCATTCTGAATTGCTTTTTGTTAAATTTTTCAATGGAACCCATCAATCGCGATAAGGTTATCTCATAATCTTAATCATATAATAATTATCATGAGAGACATGACATTTGTTGCCAAATTAATTTTGGTTGAGTGTAAAAATGTGGCGCCTGTGTGATCAGGAAGGAACGAGGATTTTGATTTTATTTATTGACAATAAAAATAATAATTAATAAAAACAATAAGATAATGGAATTATGCTCGTTATTTATTTTATTTATTTTTATTTTCAGGCTTCTCGTTATGAATTCCGAGTCAACATTTCGTTAACGTCAAAATCGTTCTTTTAAAAGGCGTCTCTACAAAAGGTAGCAACCAGTTGAGTGAGGACAAGGTGGGGAACTATTTTCATTCCTTCTCCTCTTAGTTGAATGTCACGTTCGTTAGTTAAACATAGAGTGAGATTTTTTCAACGTATTCTTGTTGTGGACGAAGGAAGGAGAATTGCTTTGCCGAAGAGTTTAACCGCAAACTGTTTTATGTTCAGATCGCCAGTCCTACGAAGTAAGTGAAGGTACCTATTTGTGTTATTCCGTCATTTTTATTTTTATTAAAATGGCCTTAATCATATTGTGTTGTGTGTTTTAAAGTGTTTCATTCGTTCTTGTTTTGTCTGAAGGAAATAGGTTAATAATTTATTTTGTTATTTCAGTTATGTTAGCTCGGGGTAACGTATCACCAAAATCTCGTCCATCTGTCTCCTAGTTTTTGACCAATTCAAATCAAACACATTCCAGTTAATTAAGGTTCTTACAATTGCTGATGTTATTTATTTATTTATTTTCTCATCGTCTATAAATAGTTAACGATTTAGTTGTTATTCGTACGAATTGTGTGTTTGGCTTAATTCATCTATTTTGGGGGGAAACAGCCTGATGGACTCGAGAAGACTTTGTCAAAAATATTTTTTTCATTTTTAAATTAGGTTATTAAAATCATAATCTAGTTTGTATGAAACTCAGAATAGGAAGCAATTAAGTTGCACTCAATAACACTAATTAATAACGTTAGCTCACTGCAGTAGAAAAGTCATTCAATTAAATAGGTCTCGGGTGAGCAGTATTATGTAGAAAATTATGAACATGACTTGATTTTGAGGGATTAATGAATTTTTAATGACTTATTAAATGAAGCCTTTATGGAAGTGTGCATTATTAATGGAACGACTGTCTGATGTATGTGTACAAAGTTTTTCAAATGAACTCATTACCAAAATGTGCATTACTTATGAAATGAGTTGGTGATTGGAGTATGAAAATGATTTTATGAGGGTGCTTTGTGTGTGAAATAATTTGTGCTGTGTTTGTGTAATGAAATCTTCTTAAAGAAGGTGTGCATTACTTTTGAAATGAGTTCACCAAAATTGTGCATGACTCTGAAGTGATTAAAAGTTTTATTTCTCTGATGTGCAAGTATTTACGAAAGGAATTCTTTCTAGTGTGCATTATTTTTGGAATAGTTTCTTCATGAAGTCATGCCATATTTATGTTTTTATTTATTGTGTGCATAACTTATGTTTAGTGTGCAATATTTTTGAAATGAATACTTCTTCAAAGTATTGCTATACTTTTGGAGTGAAATCTCTTCATTGTGTGCAATACTTTTGAAATAAGGTCTTTTTAATTTGTGCAATACTTCTGAAACTTTTGAAATGAAACTTCTTCAAAATGTGCAATACTTTTGAAATAAACTTCTTTAATGTGCAATACTTTTGAAATAAAGTCTTCCTTAATTTGTGCAATACTTTTGAAATGAAAACTTCTTTATTGTGTGCAATACTTTTGAAATGAAATCTTCTTCATAATGTGCAATACTTTTGAAATGAGATTTCTTTAATTTGTGCAATACTTTTGAAATGAAAACTTCTTCATTGTGTGCAATACTTTTGAAATTAATCTTCTTCATTGTGTGCAATACTTTTGAAATGAGGTCTTCTTCAAAGTGTGCACAACTTTGACATGATTCGTGCTTTATATACGAAATTAAATTTTTGTAAGGAATCGTGCGATGTCGAGCATATGTGCATCACTTATGAAATGAATTCCTCTTTGGTAAATTGAACCTAGCTAAGGAGTGTGAAGGCTGAGTGAAGAGTGAGTTAAGAAATGAACTCATGCTACAAGTATTTTCTTTTCTTTCAAATGAAACAGTGATGGTGATGTAAAGTGGAAGATCAAACTCATTTTGTGTTCTACTAAAAAAATTATAAAAATTGTTGAAAGGGGGTTTGAAATGGGGGCTCACGGTTTTGTGGTGACACCTGAAAAAAATTGACCGTTTGTGGCAGAAATGATTTTTTTTTTGAAACTTTCAAACAAGTTTTTCTTTTTTTTGATGGACATAAAAAAATAAGAAATAGTGTGAAAAGAGAGCGTGGATAAGAAATCTTTTTCAAATTGAAGCCACCAAGAAATTTTTGGCTTATGGAGCCTCTCCATACCATACAAAAGTACCCCCCCACTGAACAAGCTATTTGTAAGGTATTAATGATGTCGCCTTTTAGTATCAATTCGAGTTACATTTACAAATACAAACAAAACAATTACAATGATGAACCACAAGTCAAAATTTTTTGGCGGTTGGGGGGGTCAATGGCTGCATTCTCGATATCGCTTTCCATGGCGTCTTCTGTCTTCCTCACAATGTTTTTCAAATGGAGGAAGTTTAAGATACAGTTGACTAATGTCTATTAGTAGTTGTCAATAACTTTGACTAACAGTTCTTTTCGTCTCGATTGTCTAGATGACCACGATTTATGCTTTGAAAAAGGATTCATTTCATAAATAATGCACACTACGAAGGAGATTTCATTTCAAAAATATTTCACAATGTAAGAGTGTTCATTTCAAAAGTATTGTAAATTTTGAAAAAGTTTTCATTTCAAAAGTATTGCACACTGTGAATAAGATTTCAGAAGTATTGCACGAATTACAGAAGTTTTCTTTCAAAAGTATTGCACGAATTAAAGAGTTTATTTCAAAAGTATTGCACAAATTAAAGAAGTTTCATTTCAAAAGTATTGTACACATTGGACAAGATTTCATTTCAAAAGTATTGCACAGTTAAGAAGTTTTCATTTCAAAAGTATTGCACACATAAAAAGTTTTCATTTCAAAAGTATTGCACAAATAATTTCATTTCAAAAGTATTGCACACATAAGAAGATTTCATTTCAAAAGTATTGCACACAATAAAGAAGTTTTCATTTCAAAAGTATTTTGAAGTTTTCATTTAAGAAAAAGAGTTATTTCAAAGTATTTTCATTTCAAAAGTATTGCACACTGTGAATAAGATTTCGTTTCAGAAGTATTGCACAAATTACAGAAGTTTTCATTTCAAAAGTATTGCACGCTTTTAAGAAGATTTCACTTCAAAAGTGTTGTAGACTTTAAAGAAGAGCTCATTTCATAAATAATGCACACTTAAACAATACCGCATACTTTCAAAACGACTCCATTCCATGAATAATGAGCTAGCTAACGAAGAGTTTATTTCATAACTAATGCACACTCCGAAGGAAGATGTTTTTGGGCAGGCAATCCAGCCTTTCGTGTGGAATCCATTTAATAAGTAACGTGCACACTTGTTGGAAAGGCAAATGTGTAACGTGTTCAGTTTTGTTTTGTTTCACTTTCATTTTTTCTTAATGACCTGGATTTTATGTTCAAGCACTTGAACACCACGAGAGGCTCCGATACAAAACTAAAAATACGAGATATTAACTTTTATATAAACATATAACTCGAAATTGCGTGGTCTTCCTTCTTTTTTCTCTGCTCTTTTTCGTTCGTTCCGTTTCGAATTATAATTCAAGATGGCCGACGAATCAGTCGGAGTGAATCCGTTGCGAATGAATTCGTATTTGTGTTTCAAACTTTTTTTATTATTCGTAGAAGACACGATGTCATCGTCTCGAATCGAAACAGTTTCTCCTCTTTTACGTTCATTTTATTTATTTATTTAATCTTTATCGAGTGGATAATTATTTATTGATCATTTTGCAGGTGTTGGAAGCGTGATATCATCAGACACACACAGGGACCGATGATTGGAAAATGGCCAACAATGAGCTGAAGTCATCAACATGAAATTCTCGAATGATAAGAAGTTGTCTTTATACATCTACACAAATGACATCACCAAGGGTTCTAACGATAAGGTTGGTATTGTTCTTTTTGTTGGTATCACTGATAATCGAAGCAGATGGTCTTTGTTTGAAGTAAACCGTATACGTGACTGCTGAAGTGACGATATCCGTGAATGTGTTCGTTACCTTGTCAATCCGGTGATCAATTTAAGGGTTTTCCGCATTTTAACCAGGTGATGTGCACATTGACGGCTTCCGTCTCGTCGAAGTAGAATCGATTATATTCAATAGATATCGAAGAATAGATAAATAATATCATTTTCAATATTAAGAGTGTGGAAGTGTTGCTGTTGTCTTTGTAGAGATCTGACAAATCTCTTTAACGGTTCTAGTAGGTAATCTGCAGATTGCCTGGGTAAAGTAGGGAAGTTTGAAGTGGAATTTTCACGAATTATTCTAGTTAATGTGCATATTATCTAGGTAAACTGAGAATAACTGACTTCTGCGCCTTGCCGTTAGCATATAAATTCTTACGAAGGGCTTATTTCATAAATAATGCACAATTCTTTACATAGTTCATTTCATAAGTATTGCACACTTATTAGAATTTATTCTGTCAATGTCACGGTTTTATAAAGACCTCATTCCAGAAATAATGCACACTCTGTGAGATGTTCATCTAAAGAATATTACACACTCCTAGAAGGGATCCATTTCAAAAATACTGCACACTTTCAGGCAGATTTCATTTCATAAATATTGCACACCTTCAACTAGATTCCATTTCAATCATATTACACACGTTCAAGTAGGTTTCGTTTCATAAATATTGCACACTTTCAACTAGACATCATTTCAAAACCTCCACTTTCAGAGTGATTTCATAAAATATTGCACACTTTCAACTAGATTTCATTTCATAAATATTGCACTTTCAACTAGACATCATTTCAAAAATACTGCACACTTTCAGGTCCATTTCATTTCATAAATATTGCACACTTTCAAGACTCATTTCAAATTCACACTTTCAGATTCATATTCACATATACACACCTTCAAAAATAGTTTCAATATTCACAATATTGCACACTTTTAGGGAGGATTAGATCAAAACTTTTACGTCAGCTTAAGTGTACAGGAAGTTTGTTGTTGTCGCCATATTGGAAGGGTGCAGTATTTAAGAAATGATTTCTGTCTAAGAGTGTGCAGTACTTTTGAAATAAAGCCTTCGTAAAAATGTACAGAAACTTTGCTGTTGTTTCGGCAGGCGTCTTATTTTCATTTTGACGAGTTCTTTACCCGTGCAAGTATGGTAGGGTAACGTATACCTGACACGTGAACCTGAATATAGGACCTGTGTGGAGAGTGAGTGAGAGGTGACTCAAATCAGGTGGAAGAAGAAGAAGACAATGGAGGGTCGTGTCTTTGTTACTATTTAAATTTTTGTTGTTGTTGTTGTTTTCCTGGTAGTCGAGAACAAGATCGTCGACAGTTGGGATTATGATTTATGATTTATTTGTTTATTAGGTTGGGTTGAGTCATAAATAACTTCCTTCGTTCCGAGGAAATTTATCTCGTTTTGAGGCACGTAAATGAAGATTTAATTACTTAATCGATGTTCAGTTTGGAAATAACTCTTTTCATTTTTGACACCTTCAAGGACGCTTCATTTCATAAATATTGCACAGTTTCAAGTAGATTTTATTTCATTAATAGTGCACACTGGTCGTGATCTAATGCAAACTGCAGACTTGAACCAAGGAATATATAATTGAACTAATGTAATCGATAGTTATTCAAAAATTGTGCAGTATTTATGAAACGAAGTTCACTTACAAGTGTGCAATATTTTTGAGATGAAACCTACTTGAAAGTGTGCAAATGATTTTGAAAGTGTGCAATATTTTTGAAATGTTGAAAGTGTGCAATATTTTTGAAATGAAATCCTCTGAAAGTGTGCAATATTTTTGAAATGAAACCTAGTTGAGAGTGTGCAATATTTTTGAAATGAAATTTGCTTAAAAGTGTGCAATATTTTGAGATGAAATGGCATTGAAAGTATTACAATATTTTGAGATGAAATGGCATTGAAAGGTGCAATATTTTTGAAATGAAATGGACCTGAATGTGTGCAGTATTTTTGAAATGAAATAAACTTGAAAGTGTGCAAGATTTTTGAAATGAATTCTAGTTGAGAGTGTGCAATATTTGAAATTATATTATCCGAAAAGAGTGCATTTATGAAACGAATTACCAATACAAATGAGGCATGAAAAAGGTCATCACTGTTGGAATGAATTGTTTCTAAGGTCGTGCAATATTTATGAAAGGAGTCATTCCCAAAAGGGAGCGTAAGATTTATAAAAATTAAGTGTCGAGAAAGTTTGCAGAACTTTTGAAACGGATTTATAGACGCACAGGTGGCCATTATTGACCAAGAAATGAGTTCTTCAGTGAAGCGTGCAACAACTTCCACTGCTTTGCCGGAAATTCATTTCGTTCAAGGCACATAAATGGAGATTTTCGTTTCATAAATTCTGCACAATCTTTAAAAGATTCGATTTTAAAAAGGATCCACGATTTTAAGACGAATTCATTTCATAAATAGTGCACGCAGTCTAGGCCCTATCTGGAAATTGGTTCATAGATAGTCTACACGCTACTCTCATCGTGTCGGTTACAATCACACAACTGTGCATTATTTATGAAATTTATTTTTCATTCCAATGGGGAAGTCCTATGTATTAGGGCTGATTATTTTACATTCCAGTGTGCATTAGTTTTGAAATGAAATCTCTTTTGGAGTGTGCATTATTTTTGAAATGAGACTGTCTAGAGTGTGCATTACTTTTGAAATGAAATGTTGTTGAGAGTGTGCATTACTCTTGGAATGAAATCTTCTTGAGAGCTTTGAAATGAAATCTTGTTGAGAGCGTGCAATACTTTTGAAATGGAATCTTGTCCTGAGTGTGCATTACTTTTGAAATGAAATCTTGTTGAGAGTGTGCATTACTTCTGAAATGAATTAAATCTTGTTGAGAGTGTGCATTACTTTTGAAATGAAATCTTGTTGAGTGTGCATTACTTTTGAAATGAAATCTTGTTAGAGTGTGCATTACTTTTGGAATCTTGTAACAAATTGTGCATGACTTAAATCTGCATCTCAAGTTATTTATGAGGCGACCTAATAATTAGCCCTTTGATATCCATTCAAATGAAAACGGCATTGATGAGCCAGTCCTCGGGAACGATCATGAGTGAATCGTTTAAAATAGAAAACAGTCGAAACGCACAAAGTCGAAACATGATAAAGGCAAGAACTGGAATGCAAACGAGACACGGAGGATCTCAGACATACGTATATGCCCCATATGTA
>JADMLL010000010.1:8524277-8701712 GCA_016920875.1 Columbicola columbae
ACTAAACAGGATTATTTCATAAATCATGCACACTTTCAGTGATAATTCGTTTTGACAGTGAAATACCAGGAAGTATTCATTTCATAAATAATGCACACAGTCGCCAACGATCCGTTTGATATAGAATAACACTCAAACAGGATTCTATTTCATAAATAATGCACACTTTCAGCGATAATTTGTTTAATAGTGAATACCACCAGGAATTTATCATTTCATAAATAATGCACAGTTTGATCGACCTTCAGTCAAATTATTCCCAAGAGCAAATAATCAGAGTCAAATTGACTCACCCCAACGACACTTTAAGCCCCATTTGTCTTTATTCCATCAAATATCGTGAGGGATTGTCTCATCCTCACCACGAAAATTCGAATCACATTTTCACTATGCAGTGTGTAATAGAATCCGTCAAGTGTGCATCACTTATGAAATACAGACTAATATGTTCTAAATCTAACTCGAGTTCTCTTTTTCTCTGTTATTATTTATTTATTTTTTTGTTATTAATGATCGAATTATGTTTATTTGTGGGAATCCTCGAGGTCAAGGCACCTCTAACAGACTTCTCTCTCTCTCGCTCTTATGCGAATTTGGTTTGTGACGGCCTTAAGGTAAACGTAAGCCACATTTTCAAAATAATGAATAAAAAAAATGTTTGCGATTTCGAAACGACCTTCGAGTACGTTTTATTAGACTGTTACTCGTGCGATTGGGCGTTGGAGTTACTCTCATTACTCTCTGACTTGCTTCAATGCCGATTAAAATGTCTGACTTTTGGATTTTTATTAGTTCGAACGAAATGGGAATTAGGTTTTGAAACGATGTTAGCCTCTTCACCTGAGAGGGTTTGAATATTTCAAAAATATTGCACACGTTGATTTTTCCACGGTTTTGTAACACAACTCATTTCGATAGTAATGGTCACTTTGATGCACTCCCAAATGTAGATCTGCATTCCCTGATGGGATGGTGAGGTGTGAGAAGTATATCTTTCATAAATATTGCACGATTTTGGTGTGAGATTCAAATGTAACGGAGACTTTTGCTGAGGAATTTATTTCGTGGATTTCACTCCCGGTTTGGCTAAATATTTCGTTTCGTGAGTGATGGACTCATATTAATAATCGAAATTGGTATTTGTCTAATATTTGAAGCCTTGAAATGTATAAAGGGCAAGTCATCACATTCAAATTACATGGGTGAAGTTGGTCTTTTTACGATGCTCTCGTAGGATCTTTAGAAAAACCGTTACAAATTTAAAAATTTTTCTTCTCCAAATCGTTTTTGTTATCTTAAGTCGCGTTAGCGAAGTCATTAACACCACGAAAGTCAAAAATTGAAGGTTAACAACATCAATCGGAAAAGATTTGACCTCCCCCCCCCCCGAAAACTTGATTTAAAAGAAATTTTTTGGGAGTCGACACTCCCAAATCCTTAAAAATCAATTTCTTGTCCTCCTTCCCTCTAACCCCATCCTCAGCCTCTGGAGTACTAGAATGAAGTTAACAGGAGTTTAAAGTTGAGCTTTCGCTCTCTTGTTTATCTCTGACAAAAAGCTCCTCTCCGTCCTCCCGCCACCACCACTTACCCCCTCTCTCTCACCACTTTTTCTGTTTTATTGTCTTCCCTTAACTGCCTCGTCTCCTTTTTTTATCGCTTCTCCCATTGGTGGAATTAATTTTTGAGGACTTTGTAACTATTTTTAAACCAAGTTCTTGCAACTTTTAGAAGAAACGAGAATAACATGGCTTCTTGTGTGGTATTACCGCGAAACTGATTCCTCCTCAGGTGTGTGCATTACTTTTGAAAGAACATACTCCCAGAGGTGTGTTATGTTTTTGGAATCATTTCTCTCTATGAGAGCGTGCGATGTTTATTTAGAAAATTGTTTGAAGGCTTTTCGGGAGCTAATCACATCATTGAAGGTGTGCAATACTTTTGAAATGAGTTGTTTTTATAAAAGTGTAGTGATCATCAAGTATAGCTGTGCAGTCTTTATAAAAGGTAAGCTTACTTCGGATTAGAGTGTGTAGTGTTTATGAAATTATATTCGTCGAGAGTGTGCAATACTTATGAAAGAAATAGTACAGTATTGGAAATCAAGGAGGACTCATGTTTGGCTGTGTTAGTCAGGTATAATAATCATTTATGGTGGGTACCTTAAATTTAAGCAGACGGCATTTGGTTCAAAAGGTATAGAATCAAGTTTGTAATTTAAATCGAAAGAAAAATGGCGGATGTGGATGAATGGTTGCTTAAAATTTTGCAGACAGGAAAACTGTTGTACGGTGTGAGTCAGTATCAGGATTCTTTCGGGTGTGTAGGATGGACGGGAGGGGGGAAGAGGAGATAACGTCTCTAAATCCATTTACACTCAAAAACGGATTAATACGAAGTCTTTGTTTGAAAGTCATCTTCTAGTTTAGAGCATGTGCTGATAGATAATGAGAAAAGACGGAGAGAGAAGAGAGGCCAGTTAGCGAACGCTTTGGATTTTCCGCTGAAAATTGATTTTCCCATCGACAGGAAATCGCGTCATCCCTTTTTTTGCGAATGCGACGTCAGCAGGTTTTTGGATTTTTGTCTGTTTTTGGACGAGACGTAATTTTTCGAAATTGAATGCATTTTCCAGTGGGAGAAGTGGAAGGGAAGCGGGAGGGGGGTGAGCTGGAAAAGTGAATTTTCGTGGGAAATTCAATTTCCGGTAGTTTTAAAGCAGAGTTTCTTTTTCTCCTTTTCCAAGCAGAAGTTTCCTCTTTTTTTTTGAATTTCTTGCTTCCGTTCATTCATCCCTCCTTTCCACGACCAATCAAAATCGGATATAAATTCTCTTTAAGCTTGGATCTTATAATTTACCACCCACCCTTTCCTTTATCCGGCCCTGTCAGATTCACTATTTTTCCCTTGTAATTTATTCCGAGTTGAGTTGAGCTGAGTTCAACATCCTTTCCTCTTCTTTCGGGTGGTAAGGCGAGAGGATGGAGGAGGAGGAGGAGGAAGGGGATGTTTGATCTTTTAGGCACAACGTTTCTTATTGACCTTCTCGGTGAACCGAAATCTGGGAGGAGGGTAGGGTGGGATGGGGAGGATAATGGAAATTATTTTAATAATATCGAACGGGGCAAAGCTCACAGTTTTACACACTCACATACACGCGGCGGGCCCAGATGGGCCAAAGGAAACACCATTAACCAAAGTAGTTAGGAGCGACCTGTGGAATGGCGCACGATTAGCACGAAGACTTGCAACGTAATCACGAACGTGAAATTTACATGGAAACATAAATTATCTGACGTTGGGAGTCGGGACGGGCGAGGGCGGGGGCTGTGGGAGTGGCGTGCGGGGACGTTCGCCGAGAGGTCATCCTTTGATGAGAATGGATCCGTTCCGAAAGGAAATTAATAATTCAATCATTGACATCGGCTACGAGTGTCTAGTGGTATGTAGTTATGAAATTCTAGTCGTTGTGCATTACTTTTGAAATGAATCCTTACCCAAGAGCCTGCATTAATTTTCTCAAAGAACCGACGAAAGGTATAGTGTCTGGAAGAGCGCGTTGTCGAGGAGATGAATTCTTCGTGAAAGTGTGCAGATAGTCTTGTTGAATGTGTGCATCACTTTTGAAATAAATTCTTCAAAAATGTGTGCAGTAATTATGAAATAATTAATTGGTGGCAGTATGGGTGTATTTTCAACAAGACTTCCTTCTGGAAGTGTGCAATACTTTTGAAATGAATTTTGAGTCAAAGAGTTTAATAACTTTAAAATGGGAATTCGTGCTTTTGCATTATTTATGAAATGAGCAAGAACGCTACAGTGGGCGACTCCCATAATTTAGAGACGGGGTGAGGAGGAGGACCGATACAAACCGGAAATAGTTCTAACAAATAGCGTTTCCAGTTTTAAGACAGACAGGACAAGTCGTTGGGAATCGTTGGTAACCTTGCGCCTGAAAATGTCTTCCGGCAACTCGATTTGGAGGCTGAACGGGTCTGAATATCGATTGTTTAGGATGTAGAGACCTCAAAGCGATCTTCTCTCGAGGATGCGTGGTGGTAGTTGGTCGGAGATGGAAACAGACAGACAAGCACGAAGTGTTATTCATTAGTTAGTATTTGGGTCTCATTAGTTAGTCGAAAGTCGTCGTCACGTTGTCGAGAGCTAGCTTCGTTCGGTTCGGTTTGGTTTTGGTTTTTTGACAAGAACCAGGAAAATAGATTTTCTTTGACGATATCGAGTCAAGCTAGGAGGCAGGCAGGTAGGCAGACTGGGTGTGAATTATGTGTGACACTCAAATATGCAGGTTCAGGTCGGTTAGTCGTTGTAACCACTGATGAGAGGCCTTTGGATTACATTGGCGTGACCAATTTTCAGCTTGGACACCACACTATTTTTTTATTAGCATCTGGAAAGCGGAACTCGAAATGCCACGACAACGTGTCCAAATTATCATCATCATCATTATTATTAAATTGGATTGCTTGCGGTTCAGTACCTTCTTCCAAAATTGTCTTTTTATGGGTTAATCAAAGTTTTATTTATTTTGCCGATTTATTGTTCCTTTGGATGACTATGTACATGGTTTTCACACGTTCGGATCCACCCACCTCCTTACCTTCTTAGTATCTGGACTTGTGAACGAATTGTGTGTCTGTCTATATTTAACCAAAAAAATTGACATTGGAAAGGTTCTAGAAGAAGCTCATACAATACTGGTTACTAAACTTGTCAAGCTTGAAGCCCGATGACGGTAAGAAAGTAGTACTATCAGAAACCGAAGCCAAGATGCTGTCGAGGAAATTGTGGCTCAAGTCACAGAATTGTTGTGTCCATTGTTGAAGGAAATGAAAGAATAAAAACAGAAATAGAAAAGCTGCACAAAGAAGTAGCCGATCTAAAAACCACAGTCGAAGATTTAGTCAAAATACAGAAATAACAGCAATAAAGCAACAGAAATAAAGAAGAATATCAACAGGGAAAGTGAGGAGAAGCAACAGAAGAAAACAAGGAAGCAAAACATAAATACAAACGGAAGGCAAAAGATGTAGGAAAGTGAAAAACAGAAGAAGAAAGGAACAAGTTGATGGGAAATACAGAAGAATACGAGTAAAGACAGAGAAGATGAGAGGATGGAGGAGAGATAGATAAATCGAAAGAAAGAAAAATATCACTGGGAAGGAAATAAAAAGAGAGAGAAGATGAGATGGAGAAACAAAAATTAAAAGGAAAACCACAGAGAGAGAGGCAGAGGGACAAAAGACGAATAACAGACTCACATAGATAAAGATAAAAATAGGTAGAGAAAGACAGACAAGTTTGAAGATTGATTAAAGTCGCAATAATGAATGACAGATCGGAAAAGATCAGAGATAGGAGGAAAGAAAGGTAAAGGAGAAAGAAAATAGAAACTTAATAGATAACTAGAGAGAAGGGATGATAGATAAATATATATATACAGAGAGAGAGAGAGATAAAATAAAACCAAATCCAAGGAAAGCGTAAACCTTCTACTTACATTCATCTTCACATCTAAGCCCTCGATTAAACAAAGGATGAGGAATAAGAATGAAGGAAGATGGCGGCGAGGAGGTGGGAGGCTTTAATTTGGCTAAAAATTTTCCACAAACCAAATTTGATGGGAACCGTCGTACTCGATCCCACTTTCTCTCCAAAAGATGTAACGAGGTCTCTGTTTACTCCATTAACCGATCACCGAAATTACGTAATTGGAAATCTAAGAAGATTCTATTCTCTGCGGAGAGGTAGGGCAAAAGGGCAGATTAAGAAACCTTCCTCCCCGTTAATACGAATCACGGAAACAAGGTTTCGTCGAATGATTAATGTCAATTAGACCCAATCGAGATGATTCTAAACTG
The DNA here is from genome assembly GCA_016920875.1 of Columbicola columbae. NCBI lineage: Eukaryota > Metazoa > Arthropoda > Insecta > Psocodea > Philopteridae > Columbicola > Columbicola columbae. The sequence goes on from JADMLL010000010.1 coordinate 8,530,157, forward strand.
AGTTAAGATGGAAAAGGAAAATCAATTAAATTTTAGTCTAAATAATTAAATACGAAAGATGGAGATGAAAGAAAGGGAGACGAAGAAAGCGAACAGGGGGAGAAAGGAGATAGATGGCGGTGAGGAGTTTGAGTGGCTGCCATGAAAAACTTTTCTCTTTATCTTGAAACTCGAAATTCCATTTTTTTTTGAGTACTTAATGACATTTGTCAACAATAAAGTCAAAAAAGTGTTTTGATGCCCCCCCCCCCCACCCACAAAACAGCATCTCCAAGGTATTTTGTCTGTGTGTTTTGGGTTTTAATGGTTTTAACAACCATCTTTCACCTTTTTGTTGTTGTTGTCATCCTTTGTTTTCCTTTTTTTTCGGTTTCTCGAAATTCTTCGAAAAGTCAAAACATGAACAAAAATTTCATGTGTGCGTAGGGAGAAAAGAACCCGAGGTCGCCATTTTTGTTTTTTGTTTTTCGTGAGTTTTAATTAATAACACGTTCGAGGAAAACGAATTTAATTTAATTTAATTTTTGTTTTTAATTAGAAATTGAAAATGTTTTTGTGAAAAAATTCTTTTTCGAAGAACGGTGACAAGTAACGTCTCAATGAAGGATTCATTGAAAATCAACCGAGTCTGGTTAGGCCATCGAGTTCAGTCATGTGTTTAAGAAACCGCTTGGAATGTCGCCATTTTGCTTCTTTTTTTTTGGGTTGTTGTTGTCGTCGTTTTGTCGTCAGGGAAATCAATCGTTGGGGAAATGTATGAATGACAAAATTCCCTGCACCTCATCTCCTCTTTATTCGAGCGAGCTAGATTCGGTTTTTATGTTTCTTCGTAATTTTTTTTCTTTTATGTCTTCGAGAGTTGTTTAAGAGAGTAAGGAGGTGGTGGTGGTGGTGGAGGGAAGAAAGGAGCTTGAACTAAGTCGAGTGTATACTATCTCCATTAATGTCAGTTGCAGTGAAAGGGAGAGAAAAAACCTTTTAGCTAACTAGTTAGATTTATTGGCTGGAGGGTGGTGGAGAAGGAATGATGAAGGAAGAGGAGAGGGAGGTGGTGGGAAAGAAAGCGACCTGGCCATGAACTCTTAATGGGAGCTGCCTATTCGGTTGGTAGGTGGATGAAAGTGGTGGTGGTGGTGGGGGTATTTTTCTCACCAAAGTCGCACCATTTTTCATTCCGTTTTGGTAATTAGTTCCAGAAAGTTCGAGTTTATGGAAGCTACTTGTAAGAGACTTTTATTAATGGAAGGAAAGACACGCCAGAGTGTGCATTATTTATGAAACGAGTTCTTCTTCCTCCCAAATGTGAGCATTATTCATGAGATGGATTTATCTGAGAGGTGTGCAGCAATTATAAATGAAAACCCTGTTTGGAGTGTTTGTCTAATGAAACACCCTAAAGAGTGTGCGGTATTTATGAAATGAAACACTACTCAAGGCGTACTGTATTAATGGATCGATTTATTGTGGGTTTCAAGAAGTGGGTTCCTCGATAATTGTGCGTTATTTTTGAAAGGATTCGTGAGATAAGTTTAAGTTTGCTTGTTATATAAGTTCTGTTACAAACGTGTGCATTATTTATGAAATTAGTTAAAGGGTAAGCACCAGAAAAATCAAACTCAAGAATTTGGCAGATGCGATGGTTAATAATAATTAAGTTATTGATGAGACTGGCACAGAAATACAGAGAGACAGACAGAATTTCAAATTTTCTCTACAATTTCGGTGAATATGTCTTTGAAAGTTTCCGCTGTATTTCCGGTTCATTTCTCTTAATTATACAACACGGATAGGTCTACAGTTCATTAATATAGAACATACATAACAGCGCTATATAACGCTGGAATTAGTATTAAACAGAAATATGGCAACGCTGGAATGTGATTGGCTAATATTTGGTGAAGTTAATTTCGACCGTCTACTCTTTGATGTCATCTCCTCCTTCATCTATCTGCCTTTGTCTTCTTTCTTTGATTGTTTGTTCGCTCTATTTCTCTCGCTTTTTAATACCGAGCTCAGGAGTCGAAAGTCTTTTTTTTATGTACAAAATTGAAAGAACGAAATCGTCATCGAGGGACTCCATGCTCTTGTTCCACTTTTATTCCGAAAAACTTGTTTTAACGCCTTAATCGAAGATGATTCTCAGGTTTTCATGCTTTTCTCAAAAAGCGAACAAAACGTTTGCAACCATGCGCAAAATTTTCAAAAAAAAAACTCTCGTCTAAACGCCTTAGGGCATCCATCTTGCTTTGTTTTCTAACGCCACGACAAAAACACACTCTTCCCTTTCATACTTCTTTCCCCTCACCGCCTACTATATTTTAATTTTAGTTTTTGGAACACTAAAGTAGCTGATTTTGTATTAAACTTGATCTTGTTCATTATTTATGGAATTGATTCCTGTTTAGAGTGTGCAATATTTATGAAATGACGTACTCTTTAGAGTGTGCAGTATTTTTGAAATGAAATATTCCTTAGACTGTGCAATATTTATGAAATGAACAGTCCTCAGAGTGTGCAAAATTTATGAAATGAAACAGAGTGTGCAGTATTTTTGAAATGAAACAGTCCTCAGAGTGTGCAAAATGAAACAGTTAGTGTGCAAATGAAATGAACAGTCCTTAGAGTGTGCAGTATTTTTGAAATGAAACAGTCCTTGAGTGTGCAGTATTTTTGAAATGAAACAGTCCTTAGAGTGTGCAGTATTTATGAAATGAAACAGTCCTTAGAGTGTGCAAAATTTATGAAATGAAACAGTCCTTAGAGTGTGTATTTTTGAAATGAAACAGTCCTTAGAGTGTGCAATATTTTGAAATGAAAATAGTGTGCAGTATTTATGAAATGAAACAGTCCTTAGAGTGTGCAATATTTATGAAATGAAATACTCCTTAGACTTTTATGAAATGAAACAGTCCTTAGAGTGTGCAGTATTTATAAAGAAAAATAATTCTAAAACTGTGCATTACTTATGAAATGGGTTCTTTATTCGACCGTGTCTTATTTGAAAATATATTTTTCATAAAAGTGTGCAGTATTTATGAAATGAATACCTCAATCAATTGTGCATTATTTTGAAAAGGATTCACAACAGATATGTGCAATATTTATGAAACGAACTACTCGTCACAGCGTGCAGTATTAATTAAAGAGAATTATTCACGTAACTGTGCATTATTTATGAAATGAAGCACTCTATAGAGTACTATTCATGAAACAAAATGTTTCTAAAACTGTGCACTGTTTACGTAATGAATTTTTCATGGGACTGTGTATTGGTTAAGAAACAGATTTTTCATTAAAAGTGTGCAGTATTTATGAAATGCAGGTTTCCATTTTGTCGGACGAAGCGAGCGACTTCTTTTTCGAACCGTTGAACCTGATCTCTTGTACCTCAGCCGACACCTACCTCGTTTATCTCATTACCATTCTGTTTCTTCTTCTTCTTCTTCTTGTTTAAAAGGCAACAAGTCTGCAAAGATGCGCTCGAGGCGTTGAAGCGATCGCTTCTTCCTGTACACGAGGATTAGGTGTGGTCGTATCAACTGGAACCCAGGTTCTAGATTCAGGTTCGAACCAACTACAATTTTACAAGAATGACGTTTTTATAGAAACAGGAAAACATTTTCCAACTTTTTACTTAGGTGCCTTGACGAGGGTTTCTAAGGTTACCGAACGAACAAAAAACTGACACAAATGACGAAAGGAGATTAATGTCCACCCGCAGCAAGAACGTATTTCATAAATATCGCACAATTTCCTGTCTCCTATAATACAGGATATTCAAAGCAGTTTCCTTCAACAAACATTGTATAATTAAAAACATTCTGTTGTGTCTTCTACCTCTTTTAAAAATGCTGAACACTTATCTGAAAGGTCTATTTCATAAATAATGCACACACGAATTTCAACACAAGTGCACCACTTTATCAGAAAACCGATTCAGTAGTCCAGCACGCCTTGATGAGTATTTTATTTCATAAATACTGCACACTCAAAAGTATTTCGTTTCATAATTAATACACATCATGGAGTAGTTCGTTTCATAAATACTGCACACTCTATAGTACTTCATTTCATAAATACTGCACAGTCTAGAGTAGTTCATTTCATAAATATTGCACACTCTATAGTACTTCATTTCAAAAATACTGCACACTCTATAGTACTTCATTTCAAAAATATTGCACACTCTAGAGTACTTCATTTCAAAAATATTGCACACTCTATAGTACTTCATTTCAAAAATACTGCACACTCTAGAGTACTTCATTTCATAAACTTCACAGAGTACTTCATTTCAAAATATTGCACACTCTATAGTACTTCATTTCAAAAATACTGCACACTTTAGAGTACTTCATTTCATAATTAATGCACACTATAGAGTAGTTCGTTTCATAAATACTGCACACTCTAAAGATTATTTCATTTCATAAATATTGCACACTCTATAGTATTCCATCACAAAAATTACCATAAGTAATGCATTACTATACTCACAATTTTTTTCAAAAGTAGTGCACACTGTTTTACAAGAATTCACACTGTATTTGATACACTTTTGGAGTCGAATTTATTTCAAAAGTAATGCACAGTTGAACAAAGAACCAATTTCATGAATAATGCACACACCCATAACCAGCGCACATTTTCATCAAGAATTCGTTTCAAAAGCTATGGACGCTCAGTTGTCAGAATCAAATCATTTCATAAATAATGCACACACCCAATCTTCATCCTCGACGACTTATCTGACTACAAGTTTCGAGTTTTTCGCGAGAGTAATCTCTCTCGCAGTTTCGTATTAATTTAAATCTTCTTTTTCGAAGTTATGCGAGGTCAATCGATACAAGTATAGCTAAATATAACTTTGGTATAAATAAGATTTTGATAAAAACCGGAAACGGAATTCATAAAATGGCGGATATCCAACCGATGAGTGTTTCGTTTTCTGTTTTTGGTGTGTGATCGAACATAAGTCTCGCGATCCACATTTTTGATTCAAACATAATTCGAACAAGGTCGCACAGTCAGGCGACGTGTTAGGTTTAGGTCGACAGACGATTATGTTTTAGGTGGACGACAGAAAAAAACATTTTTAGATGGTGAATAGAAGGAAAAGAAACATAATCGCGGATTCATAAATGGTTATTAAATTATTTTTGTTAAGTGGTATGAAATCAAAGGTTAAATTTACTTTTTTGTTAGTAATTCATTCAAAAGTCGCCATTTTGGTTTTTCTTGTTGTTTTCCATCAACCCACGTAGATAATGTTTAAAGTCCGCCATGGACACAACAAAAACTCGGGTCAAAAGAATTATTTGGAGAAAAACATTTCGGCTAATGAATTCAAAGAAGGACATCAACCATAGTCGTGAGAATTCGAATAATGGCGAGGTTTTGGTGCGAGGGAAGATGAGAGAGAGATTGAAAAGAAGAAATAAATAGACGAAGAATGGTAATAACAGCAATTTATCAACTATGGTTCGAACGGACCTTAACGTAACCGGCCGCCATTTTGTATTGTTCTCCGAGTTTTTGTTATTTTGTCAAAAGGACACGGAATAATTTGATTAAAGTCGTAAATAATGGTTTCGCGGTACGAGATGATTGTTTCGCGATTGCGAAAAAGAAATCATGGTGGTCTCTTCTAGGACTGGGGGAGAGGGGGAATAAGGCGTGGCACCAGAAAAGTTTGACCACCAAAAAAATAAAAATTTTTTCCTCGTCGGTGATGGATGCCCCGATGATGATGATTGGAATTATTGAAGTTTTGACTGTGTTCTCCTTTCACGATATGGATACGCCCCTGACTTTCTTCTCTTCTGGTGAGGAGATTAGTTTACACCGTGTTGTGGGAGTGCGGGGAATTTGGATTCCTTTCTCCTGAGGTTGGTGTTCCTGTTTTCCATTGTCTGGGTTCTGGTACCACCATTTGGTTGTAGGTAGATGAGTCCATCCTTTGTCTTCATTCCTGTTGGTTTTCTCTGTTTTCGTTTCGATTTTGCTTCTTCCTTTTACATCAATCCCAGCCCTGTAGGAGAGAATTGTTTTCTGCTGTTTGTCTGTCTCTGTAGTATCTCCCATTCGTAACTACAGACATTCTGTTATTAACTTTAAATGGATCTTGGAGGTTGGGCCGATTTATTGGTATTGTCGTCTCCTTGGTTTCAAAAGTAATGCACACTTTCACAAAGAATTCATTTCATAAGTAATGCACACTCGCAAGGATAATCTATTTCATAAATAATGCACACTCGTATGAGAAATCCTTGCCGATGGTGAATTTATAGAAAAATGTGTGCATTATTTATGAAATTTCCAGAGAATTTTTTTGTGACAGCTATGTCGAGGATTTGGTCAGAAGAAGAAGTAAACGATTCGAACCGAGTAGTGTGTTCATCACGAAGATTGCTGTCTTTACCCTTGAAAGAAGTCCGATCTTCCCTCGAGACATGTCAACGGCCTGAGAATGATTCCAGTCTCGATCGACCCACTCCGATCAAGGTTTGACGTGTCACTCGAAACACAAACGTTGGCGGATGTATTCGAAACTAGCCGACATCAGAGCGACAGAGTTGTAACAATGAGTCAACAAGAGACTGTTATTCCATTACCATCCACCAACGCGAAATGACGGCTCTGGAGGCGAGGTCTCAAATCCTGTCATGGGAACCATGCAAACACACCTCGTGGCAACTTGACACCCTGAGGTCACCAAACCCGGTTGAGTAGAATTTAGGAAAAGAAGCGGAGGGTGGGATGTCATATCCGGTTTTGTTTTCATTTTCCAAAAAAGGTGAGCAGAAGCTTTCAACCGATTCCCGACAAGCCTCCAGCTATCCCATTGTCGTCTTATAAAAATCTAGACGAAGCCATTTATCTCCATTTTCTTTCACTCTCTCCATCTTCTTCTTTTCATTCTTATCTCCGTTCGGGTCGAACGCGTGAAAAGGTCACTAACTTCCATTTTCTCATTTCCACCAGCTCTTCTCACTCTAAGCACATAAAACCGATTCTGAGTGTCGCTTTTTGCGACCACCTGTGGTCTTATCTCGAAACACTCAACCAATGGATTTGATGGAAATAAGCTTTTCTCGAATGTGTGCATTATTTATGAATCAAATATTCTGTGCAATGTTTTGGAAGGAAAAAAAAGTGTGCATTACTTTTGAAACCAAAGAGACAACAACACCAATAAATTGACACCAACATTCAATATTCATTTAAAGCTGTCTGTCGTTACAAATGGTAGACACAGGAAAATGTGAGCTACTTATGAAATGGGGTCTTTTCTCAGTTGTCCAATTTTTTGAAGAAGTGTGCAGTATTTATGACATGGGTTCTTCGTTAAAACTGTGAATTTTTTCGAAAAGGAATCGGAAGAGAAGGTCGCATTCTGTGTGTGCATTATTTTTGAAATTTGCCGTAGTTTCCAAAAAAATTCTTCTCTAAGTGTATGTACGATCATGTACGATCCGAATCCTTGTAAAATTGTGTGCAGTATTTATGGAAAAATTTATGGAAGTACACGTTTGAGTGTGCATTATTTTTGAAAGAGAGGGCTTGTGAAAAACGAAACGAGACACGATTGGAATTAAAAAATCTCTTCACCGGAATAGATGATTGTAGGCGTGAAGCAACCACACACAGACACACATGATGATGATGATCAATTCGAGTCTCGAAGTGAGTGCGCGACAGGGCCATAAAAAATTCAAAACCAAGCAAATCAACCGGGGCCACTTTCCATTTAAGAAAAAAAAAGAAAGTTTCGGATTTGCTTCCACATTTTGCCGCCAAATAAGGAAAACTGTCAAAGCAAAAAGGACAAACGCATACTGATATTATATTATTATAATAACGCGTCACATCCGCGATCGCTGAGAATGCAAAAAAAAAATGCAGTGACGTAGATTTTCCTGTTGTGACACCCAGCGAACGGATTCGCCAAAAATCGATGATCCAGCCTTCCGTAGCCCCCGGAGGAGAAGAAGGAGGCGGTGGAATGGAGATGGAGAGAGGGCAGAGAGCCATCGCATAAATAGGATTTATGTTGTGACGTTCGTTTGGGGCGGATTGGGGGCTAAGTTACGAGACACATTTGTGACACCCTTGTGGGATAAGTGAAACACATACGAATGGCCTTTTCTAACGGATAAACGGATTTCTTAAACCGGATTAGCGATTAGTATAACTTTTATGACCAACTGTATCACCTCTTTTTCGCATCGACTTGACATAAACGCGTCCGTGATGATGTTCCGATTTGTTTCTTTCTTTCATTTTATCTCTTTTTTTTCTCTCTCATCGACGACATCATTGTAAAGTTCTTCTACTTCTTGTTAAAAATTCTTTTTTTTCTTCTCTCATCTTCCGTGGATTGTTTATGTGAACTCGTGACCTCCTTACGATGAGGTCGATTGCGATCTTGTTTTGTTACCCTAAACCCTAGTTCACATTCACGTGTGTGTGACCATCCTTCCAGAACTATTGACCTCCCCTTGGCTCGCCACTCCTTTTTCGTTTTTCCGGTTGTTATATTTCGTAACACTCGATGTTAGCCCATAAACGTTTCGAACGGCTTTCACTTCCGTGCAATTATATTGAAAGTCATAACGGGCCCATCGATTTGGGTTCCTGTTCTTTGCCAATTTTTGGTGTGACAGTTTATTTTTATGGCAAGTTCCTGATGTTAACAAGAATTGAGTTCCTTTCAACCGGATGAAGAGGGAAACGAAAAGACAACAAAAAAAGACTTTGCGGTGAGAAAATAAAGATGGAGAGAAAGGCAAGGACAGATAAAGGTGGTTTTGAATTAGAAATGAAGGGAAAAGGTTGAGGATAATGGAAAAGATTTGTGAAGGGAAAGTAGAAATCAATGAAGACACAAACAGAAAAGTTGGGAAGGGAAAGTTTGTCGTTTATTTAATCCGGCAGAAGGAAAATAAAAACTGGAAAGGAAAACACTGATTGAATACAGAGAATTTTTCCAAGGTCGGGCTGTCGTTTTGTTTCAAGGTCAAAAAGGAAAGCAGGAATGAAAGGAAAGAAGACAAGACGGAAAATTTGTGGGAGAGAGCTACAGGAATAAACATACAGATGAAGGGAGAAACAGGGCCTGCGACACACACCGGAAGTATTAATATCACATAATTAAATATTAAAAAAGGCGATCACAATTGCTTTTCAAAATTACAGAAGGTTTGGTGGAAACAATTCACTTCCGGATGCTAATTAGTGAATGAAAGTCACAGAAGAGGAGGAATGATCGGCTGGTAATTTGCAAGAAAGGACGCTGGGAATCGGGAATCAGGGCCTAGGCCCTGACACACTCACACGAGGAAGATCGGCTCTGAAGTACACTATAGTGACCGGAAGGATTGCTAATTACCATCTTCATTTATGAAACCTGACTCATTAAGGTCGACCACCGGACTGATTTTGACCTGACCTACGTCATGACATACCGCCCCCGAACCCCCTTAGTCCTGTCTGGCTGTTGGGGTTTTTCCTCGGTCATTTTCTTCTGCCCATTTAAGTTGTTGAAGCATCCAAATAAGGGAGGTGGGGGTGATGAGAAATTTTTTCAGTAGATAAACATCTAGTTTGCTGTAGATAAATAAATAATTTCCTATTAATGACGTAAATAAAGCCAGGATTGGGGGTTAATAACTTTTTTCCTCCCGTGGGTGACTGAAATTTCGTTAGCCCTTCCCTTACACCCCCTACATCCCTTCGTTTCCTTCCTTAGCTATTGGTGGAAAAGTTGAAATGGAGTCAAGGATCATGTTCGTTTGTGTTGTCGCGTTATATACTTCATTTCGCACCGAGATCTCTTTCAAAATAATGCACAATTATCTGAAAACCCCACAAGAAATCCATTCATTAATACAGGACGCCTTGAGAAGTGTTTCATTTCATAATTATTGCACACTCTAGAGTACTTTATTTCATAAATATTGCACACTGTAGAGTATTTCATTTCATAAATATTGCACACTTTTAGGACTTCTTCATTTCATAAATCTTGCACAATTTTAGGGAAACAGAAATAGGCTCAAAAGTAGGGAATGAAATGGAGACAGATGAATGAAGAGAGGAAGAAACTAGAAAAAGTTTGGGAGACAGTGAAAGACTTAATCGAATAACTTATTTCATAAATATTGCACACTATTATGAAGAGTTCATTTCAGAAGTAATGCACACTTATTTGTCATTTGTTCTGACCTTTAGAGAAAAAGAGAAAGAAATGGAAAGAATTCAGAAGACAGGGGAAGACTTAATCGAATAACTCATTCCATAAATATTGCACACTGACGAGGAATTTGTTTCAAAAGTAATGCACACCTATTTGTCATTTGTTTTGATTTATTCCCTTCAATTAAATGATAAACTCTAAAATGATATCATTGCTTATTGCAATAATTTAGAAGACTATGTCATCTTATATTCATCCTTGGGTGTCCGAACTATGTATGAAGTGTAAGAAGACGTGTCACTCCATTGTATTAGTATTGTTTCATATTTAATTAGAAGATAATTGTTGATTATATTAATTATATGATTATTAATGATGGAAATCGGTTCACCCTCAGTCTTTCTTTGGGAAGAAGGACTTAGGTACCTGTTGCGAGTATCATGTCATGCTGCTGAGGAGTCTAAGTCATGATGAGGGAGGGTAAGATGGGGTCGTTTAAATATGTCCTTGCTCGTGGTGTTTGTTGGAAATTTGGACGATTTTAATTATGTAATTGAAGAACACGCCAAAAAAGACAGACAAGAGGATGAGGAGGAGGAGACCAGGAGGCAGAAGTATTATTTTAACGATCGAAAATCCTGATTTCACGGAAATCCTCTGATTTATTAAATTCCTCGGTTTTTTCATCATCGAACTCGTTTCTAGGCCCCGAAGCCGCCTTCCTTTTCCTCCTCATCATCATCAACAACAAGTTCAAACATTTTCGAATCCTGACAAATTATTTTATTGAGACCATCTTTAGATGAGAGATAATCAATCATGTCGATAGGATGGGCAGGCAGCAAGGCTGTCAACTTAACTGCTAACTTTCGTTAACCTTTTTTTTTATTTTTATCTTTCAGGTTGATTGCGGATTTAATGAGAAGTGTCGAGAGACGAGAACTTGGGTAAGTCATCGTTCTGGTTTTATTTTGAGTGCATGTGTGCGAGCGTTTTCGTTTCTTTGTTTTGCAAATGGCGACAGGTGCTGAGACGAGGGAATTGTCGGAGTTTCGCCGTAAATATAAATCGTAATGGTTTCTCGCGCAGGTACGTTTCTGGTCTCGGTATCAAATTTTCAAGATAAGGATTTCATATAAAGGAATTCAAATCTGACGTGGCGAAGTTATTTCAAACTTGTTCGAAGTATGTACAGTATCCGTACTGTAAATAATGTTTGTCTTGGTTGTTGGTCGGTGATTTCCCGAAGTCAATCGTTCGGTTTGACAGTCTCCAATTTCAGTCTTCTGACTCTCTCGCTCTTTTAGACGACGCCACCTAAATCCTACGTCTGAAATAAAAGACTTGTGGTAGAAATCTAAGAACCGGTATGATGGCGTTCATTTACTTCACCGATTTCATCTTTTTTTTCCCCGTCCCACCTGAAATGTTTTTTTTAGTCGTCCAAGAAGTTAATGACAACCTATGGCGATTCGACTTCCGTCTTTTATCTTTTTACTAACGACCTTGCTCACGGCCAAGTGTTTTAATGTCAGTTGCCCGCTGGTACACGGCCGGTAACGAGATGATTTGTCTCTTTACGTGTGCGTGTTTGTTGAAGTTTCTGAAAATTTTTGTAAAAAATGGGAATAAAATTAAAGGAGAGGGAGGGAAGAACGAAAGAATTTGAGGAACAGCAAAAGAGGGAAGAAGAAAGGAAGGAATGTAAACAAAAACTAAAATAGAGACAGGAGGAAAGAAAAAATAAGAACAAAGTGACAGAAATAACATAGAAAAATAGATAAGTGAGAGATAAAGATAGATAGAAACGAAATGGTGATAAATTCAGAAATACAGATACAGAAGAAAAGACTAAAAAAGGAGGAAATGTGAGGAAACAAGGAGAGGATAGAATAAAAATAAGGAGAGACAGAAGGAAAGTAAGATGAGATAGAAAGAAGAGGGAAAGAGGAAGATGGATGAAAGATAGGAAAATAAGAGGAGGAAACAAAGAAAGATGAGTGAAAAGGGAAAGCAAAAATATATATATATAGAGAGAGAGAGAGGGCAAGAAGGAAGAGGGAAGAGAGGAGGGAATACAAAGAAAAGTTAAAAGAGAGAGAGAGGAGAAGGAGAGAAACAAAATGAGAGAGAGAGAGGTCCTCTTGGCAATGTGAACAACAACAAAAAATCATCTTAGCACTAATCATCATTGTAAAAGTTTCGATTCGATTTTTTTATTTGTTTCGAAACCATCCCTTTCACTTTCTAAAAATTCCCAGATCACAGAATGAAGACAGAGGGAAAGAGGGAATTCAAAAAAAAATTTTTTTCAAAAAACTTGTTCGAGGAATGAAAAGACAAAAGCGAAGGAAAAACAATGAGGAACAAAAAAAAAAAGTTTCGCTTCGTCCCTGAAACTTGTTAAATATTTAGATTTTTCGTTGTGAAAAGAAAGAAAGTAGATTATTCGTGGGAAAGCTTCAACACAATACTGGGTGAAGCTGGGGAGGGGGTTGAGATTGGGGGATGAAAACGTGGAGATTTTTTTATTTCACGGATTAGCCCATCGGGGGATGAAATGAATCTCGTTAAGATTAAAAGAAAACGTTTAAATGTTTAGTTTCTGTATCCATTCCTCCATTTGAGGGTGTTAAATCGGTGTGAACATAACACAACGATGTTGGGATGAGAGCAGGGGGGCCAATCGAACTTTTTTTTTCCCTCTAAGGCTTTCCCGTGCTTGAAACAAAAGAAAATTTTATTTCCTTTCTGTAAAGAATCCTTAGGATTCTCTTAGAGGACCGAAAACCTCTTGACACGGCTCGGGGGGTGGTGGAAAGGGGGATGAAAAAGGAGAGTTTTGAAAGGAGTGGGAGGAAATGGACCGAGTTTGAGAACAATCTCTGTTTTGATGATGGCAATATGTCTCGACAGAAACATCTGGAATAAAATTATCTGTTTTTGCAAATTAGGAGAGTGGTTTTGGATGATTTTAGACCCACCGCCCTCTTCCATCGTGTCAGATTTTATCTCCCATAAATTTAAATAGATTGTTGGTGTTTTGCGTTAACTTCTGAAAGTGAGATTCGAAACAAAATGGTTTCGTACCTTGTACGGATCCGGTTTGGACTCCGAGGGAGTGAATGAATAAAATACGACGGAAGAAGAATCTCCTATGGAGGAGGAGGAGGAGGCTGGAGGAGAGGGAGGTAGAGAAACTGAGTTTCAGATTGTCTACTCTTGGAATTAATTTAAAAATGAACAAACAAAAGGTCTCCGTGTTGTTTGCGAACAAACCCAATTACATCAGATTAGAGAAAATGAGTAGATAAATTTCATTACCTTGGTCTCTCTCTCTCTCTCTCTCTCCTCCACCTCTCCCCGATTTGTCTACTTTACTCTTTGACTCTTCTCGAATCACGTTTTCCTTAACGCGGGAGTACGAAGTTATTCTCTGTAATCTTCTTTCTCATCCTTGAAGATGCAACACCGGCGCCATAAATTGTCTTCCAGCAGTAAAAGTGTGTTTCCCCCCCACCCCCGCAGCATCCTCCCTTCTCTCTCTGTGGGTGTATGTATCTGTTGATTTACGAAATCATGAGGCTAAGAATTTTGATTAGAATGGGAGGAAGGGAAAATTATTTTATTTAACCTCCCGGGAAAACCTGTTGGCCTCGCTGTTGTTTTTGGCAAGGAGGGTGAAGACGGGGTGTGAGAATAAAAGAAATTAAAGAAATAAAAAGAGTTTGGATTATTTATTTATTTATTTATTGTCTGGGATTTCGGGTTTCGTGGATTTAATTTTAATAGACTGGGAAATGAGTTTTCCGGTTTGGTTTCCCTCCCAAGAAGAAGGGAAATTGTTTCTGTCTCCTGAAAGCAACCAATCACGACTCGGGTTCATTTATTTATCTATCTATGTATTTATTTATTTATAAGTGGTTGGGTTGCTGTGAGCGGTTACAGGTTTTTACTTCAACGATTTTGACTGGGGGATGATGCTGTCATGTTAACGTCAGTTAAAGATTTAAATTTTGCAACATCAATTCCTCTAGAGATTATCTGACAACGGTTCTCCAGATTATTGGGGGAGGGGGTGGTGAGAACTACCTTTACTCCGATTTTTTTGTCTACGTCAAAGCAAAATGCTGTCGGGAAAACCATTTTCCGATTGCCCGATCTTGATTCGAGGTTGAGTCTCGTGATCGATATCTCCTGTTGGGAATCAATATGAGTCTCCTGTCTGTGTTCAATCTACCACTCACATGGTAAATGCATCAATCCTGTTGGGAGTTGGAAGGGGGTGTTGGTGAGATGAGCTTGTCAGTTGTTTATTCGTGTGTATCCAATTTGTCGTCTTGAAAAATTGCGATGGTTTCTTCTTCCTCCATTCTGAGGGTGTTTTTAGGAGTTAAGGGTTGTTCTAACCCAAAAATTAAATTTATTGTGGGTTCGGGCTGTAGTACACATTTACGTTGGGACATTATCATAATGAAACAACCCCTATGACTGTTTTTGGTGTTTAGAGATAAGACGAATTGAGGAGGAAGAGGGTGATCAAAGGAAAGTACAAGCAGATAGGAAGGAGGACAGAAGATTAAACTCTTCATGGGGATAAGCTTGCGTGTCACAGCTCTGTTTTCGACCAGAACTAAGTGAATTATCAAATTCCTGCAGACGACTTTCGCTCCACCTCGATCCCTTCTCCGCAGTATCGAACCAAACTCATCATCATCATTACTGACATCATCTTATGCTGCACTTTCTTTTGACTTGATTTTCCGCATTCTTCTTATGCGAAAGAATAAAAACATTTCAATTAAAATTCATGCCAAGTTCTTGCTAATGGATCAGAATGATATTAAAAAGGAAATAAAAAGTAAAAAGTAAAATAAGATGCGGATCAAGGTCGAGCTCAAAGATGGACTGACACTGGCACTGGGTCATACCGCGTTGAAAATGACATGAAATTCTAGGGCGAAGCGCTAAAAAAATGAAAAGGAGCCCTCACACACCGCCAACCCTTAACGCTCAACCCGATGATGAACTACTCAAGATGGAGGAAAGGAAAAAATGATTTTCTTCTTATTTTTGTCCTAATTTCAATTAAATGGGAAATCAATATCTTCAATTGATGTGACGTTATCGGAAGGGGGAGGAGGAAAGGAAAGTTGAGGTGATGAGATAGAAGGCTGTGAATTTCCGTTTTTGGTCTCCCACACAACTACCAACCGTTTTGTCGCCATCTTGTTAATTTCGCCGTTCACCGGATGATGAAGCTCTTTCGATGGATGGATTATTCTTCGAAAGTAATATTAATTCTTCACGGTTCTGTATTGGATGGAAAACACAGCGGAACAATGAAGTTTTGTTGTTGTTGTTGTTATTGTTAATAATGATGATAATAGTTATAATTCAAAAAAGGAAAATGGCGGCCGTGGTAAATAGATCACATGAGCCGGCCTTGGTGGTCGAAGAAGCTTGACATTTTAAATGATCAAGGTCGTGCCCAGCGTGCCATTCTCGTTATTTCTTTCATTACCACTTTTTGCTGGCTTTTAATAAAATGATTGCGAGATTTTTTTTGTGCGCCTTATAACAGAATCGTTAATGGCTAAAAGTGGAAGACAAAAAAAAAGTTTAGGTGGCCCCACCTTTCCGGGAAAGGATGCAATAAATCGTTTTGCAAAATAGGCAAAACACTTTCGGTTTGTTTTATTTATTTATTTATTTATGTATTTGGAGTTATTTTTGTAGGTATAATGAATGGATCAGGTTTGTTTTGGGAGGAGGAGGGGGAGGAAGGAGGTGATTGATCGATTTCGAAGGTTTCGATTGTATCGATGTTCGCTTCGGCTTTTTCGAAGTGAAAATTTCGTTCAAGGATAGTCGGCGTTCGTTTGTCGAATCCGGTTTCTAACAGTTGCAAAGTCTGGAGTTAAGGTCGGGTCGCGTTGTTTATGTCTGTCTGTGTTTCTGTCTGTATGGTGGTGTGATTGGAAGGAAAGTGTGGGAGGCGAGAGGTGAGTTTCTGGTAGTCCAAAATTTTTAATGAAGGAATAAATGCGGAGTCGTCATCAAAGTGTGCATTACTTATGGAATGTATGCTTTGTTTGATTGTTCATTATTTGGGAAAAGATTCTTGTCAGATTTGTGCAAGATTTATGGGATGAAATAATCGTCAGTGTTAACGAAACGGATTCTTCATAAAATTGTGCATTACTTTTGAAATGATTTTTGCTCGTGTACTTTTGAAATGATTTCTTACTTTTGAAATGATGCTGTGCATTACTTTTGGAATGATTTCTCCTTTCGAGTGTGCATTACTTTGAAATGATTTTTGCTGTCTCGTGTGCATTACTTTGAAATGATTTTCTTTCATGTGCATTACTTTTGAAATGATTTTCCTTCGTGTGCATTACTTTTGAAATGATTTTTGCTGTCTCGTGTGCATTACTTTTGAAATGATTTTTGCTGTCTCGTGTGCATTACTTTTGAAATGATTTTGCTTACTCGTGTGCATTACTTTTGAAATTATTTCTCCTTACGGGTGTGCATTACTTATGAAGAAGAACTATTCACGTATGTATGCATTATTTATGAAGTCGATTTTTCCTGAAGTGTGCAATATTTATGAAATGACTTTCCTACAGACGTGCAACACTTATTGATAGAAGTGTTCATTACTTTTGGAATGGATCACTCATACGAGTGTGCAATACTTTTAAAATGAATTTTCGCTATTTAGTGTGTGATGAATATTTATGAAACGATTTCTGCCTACAAGTGTGTTTGTAACTACCATGAAACCAATTTCTCGTAAAAGTGTGCATTACTTTTGAAACATATCGTACGTTAGGAAAGATTATATTCTTTGTATGTGTGCGGTACCTAAGTAGAAGTCCTGTTGATTGCTTATCTAATTTTGTAAAAAACCGCATAAAAGAAGACCACACCGCATTTGTACGTCAATGTGACTCGTTTTGTTTAGTTCGTTCCCCGGGAATTCGTAAACTAGTTTAAATTTGTTAATGTGTGCATAACTTATGAAACAAAACACCGGAAATTGAATATCGGGGATAAAGGACTAGGTTGAATGGACGTGAAGGAACGTGGTACGAACGAGATACGCTCCATACAGACACGGACGGACAGTTTCATTTTGCGACATACCGAATTCTTTAAATATTTCAGTTATCTACGGATTTTCGACATGTCCTTCACTCATTTGTTGACAAATACGTTCGGTACTTTTAGCCGTTCGGTGGTGTCCGAAAAAAAAACGGTGTCAGGGGTCATCCACATGTTCGGAAAGTCTTTGTGGCGATGTCCTTGCCTTGTTAGCTCGTCGCAAATCACTTTAAATGCATCGCGTAACTCGAGAAAATATTTGCTCGCAATCATTTTCTACGTCGCGTATCTGGTTCGCAATCTTAATTAAATCAAAACAGTCGAACGGTTTTGTTCTAGCAAAGACGTCACAGAAAACGTGCCAGCTGATACGCCGGCGTGAGTTTCTTTTAAAAGTTTTCAAAGGGAAATGAAGGAGAAAATGACGACAAGATGGCGGAGGTTGGTATCAGGGAATAGTCCGTGAGGGTGCAATTAATTGTTGCGCAATGTTCGTTTTCCATTTTGTCGTAATTAATTAATTAATTAATTAATTTTCCTTTAATGCAAATAAATTAAAAGTGAAAATTCTGTTAGGTTCTGTTAAAATAATTGTTTTCTTATTAATTAACAAGGTTTTAATTGCTCTGAGAGTCCGTGTGAAACAATTGTGGATTAACCAAATTTGTTTGTTTTTTGTTTTGTTTTTACTTCTGTCCGTCTTTTATTGCTTTTTTATTTTAATAAACACGACTGGGAAGAATGAGAGTGAAAGGAATCCGATGGAAGAAGGAACGAAATGAAATAATTGAATTTATCCTTGCGAAACTCAGTCAGTTACATAGGTGAATGCGTGCGGATTAGATGGACGCCATATCTGTGGCGAAGTTGTTTGGCTTTGGTGTCGTGGCAGCAGCTCGCAGGTATTTGGAACGTTTTGGAGATGGCGGTGGATTGATTTGCTGTGTTTTTGTGTTTTACTACTTTCTTTTTGCATAATTTAGACTGAATCCGTTTTTGAAATCGGTTTAGCCGTTAAGTTTCGCGTTATGGGTTCCTCGCGTTTTCATTTTTGTAATTGTATCCGGTCGCCATTTTTTTTTTTAAATAAATTCTTTCTCGTTTCTTCTGACTAAGTTTTCAATATTCGTATCTTCGTTTCTATTGAAATGAACTTTCCTAGAATTTAGACTTGATTCTTTACGAAAGTGTGCATTATTTATGAAATGAACCCAGTATTCATTAGTAAGATTCCTGATGTTTGAGTCTTAATCCTTAAATTTCTTTTTTGCGATGTTTTTGATAGTGCTCGTTGCATCACTCCGTCTCGGTTCTTAAAGGAAGCTACAACTCATTCATATCATGATAGTGTGCATTAATTATGAAACAAAACTCTGTTGAGAGTGTCAGATATATAAATGACTCATCGGAAGAATGGAAATGGGTTTCCTATTTATAAATACAATGTTAGCTCAATAAGTAAAACGAGTGTGCATTATTTTTGAAATAGCCCTGGTGTACTAACTAAATAAATCCTACAGGGGGTGACGTAGTCATTCTTAATCACGCAGATCGAGTAGAGACTGTCTGGAGAGCAGAATTAATTAATAAATAAGACAACGACAGGACGACAGCTGACTTAATGACTTCAGGTACGAGTCAACTCGTTTGATGAAAGCGTATTTGAGAAGAAAAAAATTTTTTTCCTGAAAGGATTGGAGGTTGATTGCTGGAGTTAAATCGAAAACCGGAAGTGGAATCCAGATGATGACATCCTAGGATAATAGCCCGTCCGTGACAAGGGAATCAGGTACCGTTATCATCGGTGGTTGGGGAGAGTGTCGCGTACCAGAAAATCCAAACCGAAAATATCTGGTTCGAAGGTGGAAACAGATGGTTAAAATGATCGGTGGGTAACCTAAAATGGCGACCAAGCAACACCTAATAATAATAATGATGATAATGGAGGGCACTCATTGAACCTAACAGAATTGCACGGTTTTTACATGAACGGTGCCAGGTAGTTTGTAACGCGGTTCGTGATGTGTGCTCGTTATCGAACCATCCAATCGAGAAGAAAGTCCCGATTTCGATTTGGCCCGATGATCATGGAACCTGAGTGTACCTGGTGGAAGGAAGGCCACGATACGAATTCAGGTTGCGAAAAATCTTTTCTTCGTCTTCTGTTTTAGTTTTCTTGAAGGCGGTTGATTCCCTCGAATGAGTCCAACGTTCTTTGAATCCTAACGTCGTCATGTGTTGGGTTAGTCGCAGTTGATGTTTTTATTAATTCCAGGTACGTTTGGCCTGACTTTTAATATTCTAACATTTTCTTGGAAAAAGGTGAAAAAGGTTTCCGACACTGGATTGTTGGACTTTGAATTGCGTCCTGGATTCTGAGAACACGTCGACGAATGTAAATCATAGAAACACATTCATGCGATCAGGTACAGAACCGACCAGCGAACGTAGAACATAGAACCCAGCCGATGGGTCGATGCCTGAATGATCGATAACGAGGTCGTGACGTAACATTAATGTCCCTGCTCCCAAAGGAAAGGAGCTAGTCGCGTAAAATAAATTTTATTAAGATTGTGTTGGGTCTCGTTTTATGCGAAAGATGTAATTCCATTTGAGACGCTCAAAATGTGCATTATTTATGAAATAAGTCGTTGTTACAACATGAAATATATAAATTTACCTCAAAGTGTGCGTTACTTTTGAAATTGAGTCTTCAAAGTAAAAGGTGTGCATTATTTTTGAAATGGACTGTTCATTAAAAAAATGTGCATCGATTTCGAAAAATAAGACTAAGCGTGTACGATTGTGCAATACTTTTGAAATGAACTCGATATAAGTTGCTGTATTTATGAAATGAATTACTTCAAAGAGTGTGCAGTATTTATGAAATAAGTGGTCCATAAGAACCTTGGAATATAAATTTCCCACAAAGTGTGCATTACTTTTGAAATGAACTGTATATTATACAAATGTGCACTGATTTTGAAAAATAAGGTTAAGCGTAGGATTGTTTTCGTAGGATTGTGCAATACTTTGAAATGAATTCTACAGTATATAAGTGTGCAGTATTTATGAATTTAATTACTTCAAAAAGTGTGCAGTAATTATGAAATAAGTTGTTGAGAAACCTTGAATATAAATTTAACTCCTAGTATGCATTATTTTTGAAGTTATATCTTCGTGACAGTGTGCATTATTTTTGAAATGAACTATTAAAATATGTACCTGTTTTGAAAAAGGCTTTATCGTACTTGTGCAATATTTATGAAATGGATTTTTGTGAAAACCCGGATTCAGTTCTGCTGAGAATTCTTTTCGTACGATTGTGCAGTATTTTTGAAATGAGTTCCATTTAAGTGTGCAATATTTATGAAATAAGCTGTTGAGAAAACTCAAAATGTAAATTTACCTCAGAGTGTGCATTACTTTTGAAATTTCGTCTTCGTGAAAGCGTGCATTATTTTTGAAATGAATCCTTGCTCAAGTGCCCATTATAAGATGAGCTCTGTGTTATAAAATTGTGCACGAATTTTGAAAAAAGGGCTTATGTGGAATATTTATGAAATGATTTCTGTAAAACCTCGGCTTCGGTTTGGCTTAGGATTGTTTTTGTACGATTGTGCATTACTTTTGAGATGAGTTCTATTTAAGTGTGCAATATTTATGAAATTAGTGATTTTAATGGCTCGAAAGGTGACGATTTCTTCCCTATGGAATCCTTCTCAGACATCTTTCTCATACCTGAAAACATTTCCCTCTCTTGAGAGAAGAGAACTGGCACACTCAGGTACGGTGATCGTTTGGACCAAACCGAAAATCCTATTTTTTCGGGAAAAGGAAATGACGTCATAATAATAGTAATTATTACGTAAAGACCGAATTTAATTGAATAAGAAAGAAGTTGAAGCGGTTAGTGGTGCGAGTAATTAGAGTTCAAGAGCCTGGAGAGGAGAGGAGAGGGGAAGGAAGGGAAAAGAGACCACGGAGGAAGAAGAGGAGGAGGAGGACAAGAAGAAGACTAAAATGGCGTAATAAATAAAAATGAATGAAGGGAAAAAGGAGAAAAGATGTCGTAAAGATGAAGAAGACGTTTTCGTTCCGGCATTAATTAAGATGTGGTTGATGGTGTCCACTTTTCTTCCTCTTAGTCTTCTTCTTCTTCTTCTCTCCACTCCTACTCCTCCTCTTCATCATGAAACCTGGAAATATTTTTAAAACAAGGCACTAAATTTTGTAGTTTGCTTGGGAAAAATGTTCGTTTCAGGTACGTCGGATTTGCTAGCAATGTGATCAGTCTACATGGCTCTCATTGATCCTCTCTCTGTGAGAGCCTATGCAAACAAAGATGTCAGGTCGTTTTCAGGTTCATCCTCTGATTCGTTCTGTCTTTTCCTCTTGTCATTCGAAATCGGAATTGTTTGTTGTTCTGGGTACCTTGACTTGACGACCTCGTCTATTGTTTCATTGTGTTCTCGACTACCTGTCGGAATGTTTGTCTGTCTGTCTGTTGGTTTTGTTTGTTTTGGTTTTTATCTGTTTGAGGAAGGGTGGCCTCGAACGTTGGTGTTTGGTTTGGGGAATATTTCTGTGTCTCTGAGTCTCTGTCAACTTTCTTGTTTGCTATTAGGACCTGGTGTGCATTACTTTTGGAATTTCCTTGTAATTGTTGTCATGGTTTAGGATCTTGTACTCAAGCTTTTTCCTTTCTGGTCCAAATTCCCATTGTGACTGGGCCACACGACTTACCAAAAGTTTCCGGAATTTTTTACAAGTCCGGGTTTCCACGCATACAGTCAGGACAGCATCTGTATGTACATCTGTCGGTATTTCTGTATGTATTTTCTCTATACAATTTTAGCAGTTTCTGAGCACAGGCCCGAACATTTCGTACTGGTTTCAGACTTGACAATGGGCCTTCGACCTTTCACAAATTTTCACTGAATCGGTTTCCACTGGGCCACTGGTGGGTCACATGTGACCCGCGGACTACAGTTCGAGAACCAAGGATGAGTCTTCTTTTGGTTTTCTTTTCTGATGATTTTGATGTGATGATAGTCTTCTTTGACTACCTTTGGGTAGAGTTACCTTTGACAGTATGCTCAGGTCTTCTTCTTTCATCCTTTCTTTTGTAACCTTTCTTCCGCTGCTTCCTTTGGTAGATTTCCGTTCCCTTCTTTCACTATATATCCTTTGAAGCTCTTCTCTTGATTACTTTGCAAACTCCATCCTTTGTCAGTTTCTCATTTTATACTTGACAATTTCCTCGTAATTCTTTCTGTAAGGGCGTTCTTGCCCACTTGAACCAACTCTATAAGACATTTTGCTTTCGCAAAATCATTCTAAGCCTTCTCCCTATACAAGGTTACACGGTGTTACGTCAAAAGCTAAGCAAACTTCGTTCTGCTCTTGCAGTTATAACATTCAAAGGTTCTTTGGGTCGTTAATTTATGTCTGTCATCGTGTTTTCCGTTTTTCCGGTCCTTAATTCTTTATCGTCGCTCTTTAAAATGAACTTATCTTTACGATACTCTTACACGAATCGTTTATTTTGAATAACTTCTCTTCATAAAGGCCCGCCATGTTTTAATTTTTATGTTTTCTCATATTTTTGTGGAGTAAAAACATTTCCGATCGGATGGAATGTTGTAGGCTGGGATACGAAGACTTTTTGGTTGGATTTGTCTGTCTTGCTTGGGGGTAGAGGTTGACGGTGAGATGGAAGGCTTTGGTTGTAAGTAGTCCAAAAAGGAGATAAGAATCGATTTGTATAGTTACGCAAGCGACTACAAAATCTCTCGTTGTAGTAACGAAAATGCCTTTTTGGCGTGAGTTAGTGTTATTGACATGAAGAATGGTACTTGGGAATCGATGGGGCTTCAAGTATTAAAAGTTTCTGTGTAAATAATTTTCAGTCAATAATCTGTTGAATAAATGTAAGTGGCGCGAAAGTTGAGGGAAATGCCGTTTCCGGTTGATTGATTTTTAATCGGAGTAAGCGAGAGGTCGGGGATCTCGATTTTGGAAGTTTTTGTCAGGCACTTCTTAGAGGATTTGAAAGATGAGCTTAATCCGGGCCCGGGAATATTGTTAAACTCGGTTATACCATTATCGTGTCGAAAACTTTAATTTGCTTCGTTGTATAAGTGTGGGAGGAGGAGGAGTATATATTTCAATTAGAAACATTCGAAACCTGACACTTTATGAAAACGGGCGAAGATTTGAATGTACGCAAGCGCGACTGTACCCAAAAAGGAAGTCCTGTATGTCGTCGTGAGATACACCCGGGGAGGAGGGAACATCTAAAACGGGCGTTTTTCGTCTTTTTGACTCACTTTTCTTCTTCTTCTAATTTGGTCTTCTTCTTGTTCAACGTTTTCCCAATTCGCTGATGAAGATGAGGGATCAAACACGTGTTTTACATGTTGTTGCAAGCGAAATCCATTTCATAATTTTCGTAGAGGAATGATTTCGACAACATGAAACGTTTTCATAAGTCTTGCACACTTTGTGAGTAATTCATTTCATAAATAATTCAAAATCTGCTTGGGATTCATTCCAAAAATAATGCACACCTACTGCAGAAATTATTTTCTTAAATAAAGCACGCGCGAAAAATAAACTCATTTCATAAATAATGCACACTTGTGACTCGAATTCATTTCAAAAGTAATACAGACTTGTGACACGAATTCATTTCATAAATAATGCACACTTATAATTCGAATTCGTTTCAAAAGTAATGCACACTTTGAGGAGTTTCATTTCAAAAGTAATGCACACAGCAACAATTCATTTCAAAAGTAATGCACACTTGTGACTCAAATTCATTTCATAAATAATGCACACTTGTGACTTGCATTCATCTCAAAAGTAATGCAGACTTGACTCGAATTCATTTCAAAAGTAATGCACTTGTGACTCGAATTCATTTCAAAAGTAATGCACACTTTGAGGAGTAATTCATTTCATAAATAATGCACAGTTGGTGGTAGAACCTTGAATCCATCAATACTGTTCTGCTGTATGCTTCGTTCTCTTAAATATGAGCCTTGTAGCATAAAATTCATTTCAAAAATAATGCACACTTGAATAGTTTCATAAAAATATTTTATGAAAGTGAAGAGGTTTTATCAGAAGTAATACACACTGAAGGAAGGTTCAAAAGTTCTGCACAGCTTAAACTTGAATTCATTTCGTAAGTACTGCATAGTTATGGGATTTGGGGTTATTGTGCACTTCAGGTACGTGTTCAATTCAGGTATAAAATTGTTATTTGGATTTGCTGACAGATTTCAAGACATCCGTGTTTATTCAGAAATGCGGGGGAAGAGGTAAAACTCGGAAACCAAGGACAATGAAGTTGAAGTCACGTTTCCTTCCTCTTCTCTCCTGGCCCTTCCTCTTCCACCTACCTGTACCGTGTCTTCCACTTACCTAGTCACCCGGATTTTTTGACATTTTTTTCTCAAAAGGCCGGCGTGGGTGAAAGCATTAAGAGAAAACTTCTTCTTTTGGAAACTTTTTCGAAGATAAAAATCTTATTCGCACTGCAGCCGACGCGACAGGAATTTAATATTGAGCTTAAGGAGAGAAGAGTAATAGAAAAGGCGAATTTCCTTTTGAAAGGCTATAAATGGGAGTCCCGGGGGCCGGATCGAGATGGGGAAGATTAGCATTCGCAACAATCAGAGCGTGTCTTGGCACTTTAGGTCGGGAAGGTCCTTAAAAGTCCTCAGAGTACCGGTCTTGTCTACTTCTTTCCTTTTTCTTCCACTCACGGAAACGGTTCATGTTCATCAAGGTTGTCTTCTTTATTCTCCTTCCTCATTTGGTACGACAATCTCCGGGTCGTACTTCACCCACCAACCCCTAACAACATATAAAACACATCAACAGACTGGGGGGATGGTTCGTCACAACCCTTAACCACTACCATCCCCGGAGACCCATCACTTGTGAATGGGCGTTGGCTTTTAACTTGGCTAAAACTCCCTTTTAAATTGAAACCTGAGGCCGTACCTTCTATTTCTAGGTACGTTCCCGGTACTGTATGCACGTTTCCTTTGTTCTCTTACAGAGCTCTGACACAATAAAGAACTCACACGCCAAATTATAGCCGAAAATTTATTCCATCGCGAAACTTTTGATTTGGCTTTGCTGACGTCAGAGAATTTCCTTTCCTGTAGTTTGAATCAAGACAACAGATAAATGACCGACGATTCGGGTTCAAATCAGCAGGGGAAGAAAGAAGAGAAAAAGTTTGTTTCATCTTCTCTT
This sequence comes from Columbicola columbae, assembly GCA_016920875.1. Classification (NCBI taxonomy): domain Eukaryota; kingdom Metazoa; phylum Arthropoda; class Insecta; order Psocodea; family Philopteridae; genus Columbicola; species Columbicola columbae. Next base: position 8,555,745 of record JADMLL010000010.1, read on the forward strand.
CCAATCTTCTCCTGGCTCCCAAACTTGTTGAATTCTAAGTTTTTTGTAAATGAAACAGCAAGACAACATAAATCTGGGAGAGAGAGAGAGAGAGGGGGAGGGGTGAATGAAAAGCGAAAGGAAAGAGTGAAAAGAAAGAAACCATTTCCCTTTTCGAAAAGGCGGTGAATATTTATAGGAGATGAGAGATAGAGCCGAAGTCTTTGTCACACTTCCCACTTCCGTTTTGCGGGGAATCTGAATTTTGATTCCGCGAGGAAGTCATCAAATATTTAAAGAGAACGAACGTGGAAAGAGAACCGACTCACTTCCTGTTGCTGGAGGGACAACAAAAGGTTTTTCAGGTAGAGAAATCGATGAGAAAGGCTTCGTTTCAAAAAGCTCATCATGGCTATCTCTCTTCCTGCGACAGGAAGACTGATGGGATATTCAGTCGGTGAATGGGAAAAAGCTCCGTGAGAATGAAATATGTCGGTGACGGGGAAATGAAAATGATTCACCGCCTTCTATAAGGAAAAATTTTAAAGAACCAAAAAAAAAATCTAAACGATGACGTCACTTAATTTGCAACCATTTTCGGGGATTTGGGGCGGGGCGGGGGTTGAGGACCTAAAAGTCAGTCAAAGCGATGAGGACAAAAATGAAAATCACTTCCCTTAATTGAATGCTCGGGGGAAAGACAAAGGTTTCGCTTAAGACTAAGGGACAAACTCAAAATTGGAAAAATCAATTAAAATGTAAATCCTGACGACGCCCCCTCCTCCCCGGCCGCCAGCATCCCTCATTTCCTTAATCAACATTTAAATTTTGTGTACGAGACACCACCACCCCCCCGGCTCCCATCACCAATGCCCATCTTCTAAAACCAATTAACTGTCAGTCAAAACTTGTCCTTCTCGGAGTGGATGGGGGTATGGGAAGGAGGAGAGCTAAGGTTTTCCAGAAGAGATTTTCTCTCCAAATTTTCTTTCCTCTTTCGCTTTCAGCAATCAAAATGGCATTGACTTTTAAGAGTGAATAACTTAGGTTCGACGCATAAATGCCACGTCCATTAATTAAATTTTTCTTTTCCTTTAAATAAATTAAAAGCGTGAAATTGTTTCGCGCGCCTAAAATTTGTTTTATCTCCTTCGCATCCTAAGATGAATTATCTATGAATTTGATTTGTATGGAGGGAAGGGAAGCTTGGGAAAGAGTTTGAGGCTCGTTTGAACGGAGTCCTCCTCACATACTCGTCGATGAATGTGTCTCATCAGCTTAATAATTAATGATTACATAAGTCGTTTTGAGTCATTTGTAAGTGTGCAATACTTATGAAATGAATTTTTGATATGTTTGTAGTTCGTTTGTGAGTGTGGGGTATTTTTGAAAGTGATTCTGCAGAGTGGTGTGCATTATTTATGAAAGAAGAAAATGTGAGTGTGCATTATTTTTGAAATTGTTCTGAGGAAGTGTGTGCATTATTTATGGAAAAAGCATGAGTGTGCATGATTTTTGAAATTTATTCCTGGAAAAACTGTTCATTAAATATGAAACATGGAAAATGTGAGTGTGCATTATTTTTGAAATCTGAGCAAGAGTGTGCACTATTTATGGGAAAAATGTGAGTGTGCGTGATTCTAAAAATTTACTCTTGAAAAAACTGTGCACTATTTATGAAACTGGAAAATGTGAGTGTGCATTACTTTTGAAACGTGTTTTGAGGAAGAGCGTGCATTATTTATGGAAAAAAATTTGAGTGTACGTGAGTTTTGAAATTAACTCATGGATAAACTGTGCACTATTTATGAAACGTGAAAAATGTGAGTGTGCATTACTTTTGAAATGTGTTTTCAGGGAAAAGTGTGCATTATTTATGAAATTTGGGGGAGTAACGTGTTCAACGGTTTTGAATTCACCAGATAGACTACAATAAATCGCGTAAAACAAGATCCGAGTGTGTTAGTTCGGATCAGTTCCTGTAGTTTTTGATGCCCCATGTCTACCTCAGATGATCTGATTGCTACCAGAATCACGAAGATGAAGTAAAAGACAGAAGAGGAAGGTCCAGTTGTACCTGTAGTTGTAAGAGGACTTGTCCAATGTTTGGGATAATAGGAAGACCAACATGGCGGTAACAATAGAAGAAAAACGAAGGAAACCATAAACGAAGTGGAGGATAGAAAGTAGATTCGATTAGGGCTTGCTGCGTACCTGAAAAGTCAAGCGATCAGATTTCTGTCTTTCACTTTATGATAATTTGAAAGGGCGAAGGATAGCTGGGATCGATTAGATCAGAGACTGGATGAGGCAGGCGGAGCCCGAAGGCAAGCCAGGTTCAATGATGTCCGTGATTTCGAGAGCCAGGAACTCGTGGGTGCTATAGTACTCGCGTTGTGAGGGTTACGCGTGCGTGTTGTGTCTACGCCAAGCGAGGTTTCTCACCTAATCCTTCTGTGGTGAGCTTTTCCGACCGGAAGTGGGGTTTTGGTCTGTTTTAGGCTCGTCCGTAATGTAAGTCAAGGCCTCTATTTTGTCCTTTTTTGAACCTAAAAGTTCCAGGTATGGCTTTTGTTGTTACAACACGATTTCTGTCTGCCCTGTTGCCTTCTTCTTTGGTTTTATAATACCCACTGCCAGGTTGAATGTTTCTCTTCCTTGTCCGAATTATTTTTGCAACTGTTCATTACTTTTGAAATGAGTTTCCGGTAAAAGCCGCATATGTAAGAGAAAGGTAGGGATTAGGTAGGCAGACAGACACAGTGGACAGTATTATTTGAAGCAAAGGTTTTCCTCCGAATGTGCATTATTTATGAAATGAATTCCTCATGAAAGTGTGCATCACTTTTGAAGTGAGTTTGCGTTTCTGTGTGGACTAGACTCATGAAGCGAATGTGTGGAGTTGGTGTGCATTATTTTTGTATTGAATTGCAGTGGAAAGTGTGCATTATTTTGAAATAAAGTTCAGTCCAGTGTGCATCATTTTTGAAATGAATTTAGGCAAGTGTGCAGTGTGCATCTTGTTGAGAGGTGCAATTTGAAATGAAATCTCTTGTGGAGTGTGCAATACTTTTGGAATGAAATCTTGTTGAGAATGCAATCTTTTTGAAATGAGTGTGTGCAACTTTTGAAATGAATTCTCAGTGTGCAAGAAATGAATTTGGAATGAAATCTTGTTGAGAGTGTGCAATACTTTTGAAATGAATTCCAGTAAAAAGTGTGCACTATTTTGAGAATTTAAGCAAGTGTGCATCATTTTTGAAATGAATTTAGGGAAGTGTGCAGTACTTGTTCCAATCTTGTTGAGAGTGTGCAATACTTTTGAAATGAATTCCAGTCCAGTGTGCATAATTTTTTAAACGAATTCCATTCGTTGTATCATTTGTGAAATGAATTGCAATAAACTGTGCATAATTTTTGAAATAAACTCCAATCAAGTGTGCAGTATTTATGAAATAAATCACACAGTAAATTTTTATTCGCTTCCGGGAAGAAGTTTAAGTCGACGTGTCTTCTACCTATACAAAGCCTCACCGTCTCAAACTTGAAGCTCGAGTGGTAATTCATTAAGCGCTACAGAAAAGTTCCTACTAATAACGAATCAATTTCATTCACTCATTCATTCATTCAATCCCTCATTCAAAAAAATTTGTTTTTCATTTGACCGAAAAAAAAGGATAGAAACCTCGACAAAAATCGCTGACAGATGATTTTAAAACGAAAACAAAATTTGTTTGCCGTTCACGCATGCGCACTTTCCCCGCTATCATCTGTTAAACGAATATCGAGTTACCCGAATAAATTTGATCAAATCGGCCTTTGGAGCACTGACCTGCTGAAATGCTGACGTCCTGGCGTCCTTCTAATAGAAATTTGTTTTTGACTAATTAAGCAGTATTTGTGTATTGTTCTATTTGTAACATCAGCCAAAACTGACTTTTTGTTTGCTTAATTGACCACATAAAACGCTAAAACAACAACTTGTATCCTAGGAATAATGTTTTCGTCTGATTATATCCGCGCTTGTTGTGGTTAGCCTACCTGATTTATCTATACAGATAATTTTTTGCCTTCGTTAATTGATTTGGATTTTGAATGGAGGAGGTGGAAGCGAGAATCGACTTGGCTCGTCTTATACAGTATAATGAGCATCGCTTTGTGTTATGGATGTCAAAGAGGAATGACATACTGACAGAAAGGACTTATTTACTGGATAAGATTCACTTTCGCGGATGATTTTTGTTTTCAAAAGTAATGCACACATTCTTATAAGTGATTGTGCGCTTTTAAATTAATTTCATTTCATAAATATTGCACACTTTTCAAGAAGATCTACGTGATATGTGATGAACAATTTAAAATTACCCTATTTTTCAAAGTATTGCACACTTTTAATTTATTTTCTTCAAAAGTAGTGCACACTTTTTGTTTATTTTAACTGCACACACTTTCACGAAAACTCATTTTATCAGTTATGCGCACAGTTATTAATTTCATTTCATAAATGTTGCACACTTTTCAAAGGGATTCAATTACTAAATAATGAACTATTCAAATTACCCTTCTTTCAGAAGTAATGCACACTTTTGGCTTTTTTTGTCAAAAATTATGCACACATCTTTATGAAAACCAATTTTATGAGTTGTGTGTACAGTTATATTAATTTCATGTCATAAATATTGCACACTTTTCAAAAGAATTTGTGTGGTAAACGATGAACTTTTTAAAATTAACGGTTTTTCAAAAGTAATGCACACTTTTAATTTTTATCTATCAAAAGTAGCACACACTTTAAAACCAATTTCATGTGTATTAATTTTTTCTCTCATAAATATTGCACACTTTTAAATACGATTCACGTAATACGTCGAGAATTTATTCTTAAATTACTCTTCTTTCAAAAATAGTGCACATTTTTGTTTTTTTTCCTTTCAAAAGTAATGCACACACTTTCACGAAAACCTATTTGATGAGTTATGGGCACCGTTAGATTAATTTCATTTCATAAATATTGCACGCTTTTCAAAAGGATTTAGGTAATAAGTCACAAAATGTGTTATAAATTACTATTATTTCAAAAGTAGTGCACACTTTTGGTTCTTTTTTTGTTTAAACAATCCACACACTTTCGTGAAAAGCCATTTTATGGGTTATGTTTACAGTTGGATTAATTTCATTATTTACATTTTTCAAAAGGATATACATGATAAATAATGAACTATTCAAATTACCCTTCTTTCAAAAGTAATGCACACTTTTGGTCTTTTTCCCCTTCAAAAATAATGCACACACTGTCATGAAAATTCATTTTATGGCTTATGTGTACAGTTGGATTAATTTCATTTCATAAATATTGCACACTTTTCAACAGGATTCACTTAATAAGTCATGAAGTGTTTTATAAAATACTCTTCTTTCAAAAATAATGCACAATTTATTACTATCTAAGTGTTCATTATTTATGAAATGGGGTCTCCGTTTTAATGATGATTCATTAAGTAATACATTTAGTCCTGTTAAAAGTGTGCAATATTTATGGAATAAGCTTCCACCGCTTTCTTTCCAAAATTCGAATCGAACTGCTGACACAAGTGTGAACCCCCAACATGGCGACACAACTCTCAAGGTCTCCTCAACCGTCATCAAAATAAAGAAACCGTTTTGGGGAATACAAGAACCTACAAAAAGGGTGTGTTTAGGAAAGCAAACATCACAAAACAACCCCTACCGCCCTCCACTTCATCCCCCAACAAGAACCAGAACACCTTTAATAGACTTTCGAATCCGTGTGCGGAACTGGAAAAGGTTTCAGAGAATTGCTTTGGTTTGTTTTGTTCTTTGTCAACCTCTTCATACCACCAGCACCTCACCCGAAATTCCAACTTCAACCCCCTTCAACTACCCCTTTCCTCTGGATAAATAAAATTTAGTGAAACAACCGACCCAGGGAGAAACCTTTTTTTAGACGCATTCTTTCTCTTCCACCGCCTTGTACGCGTCCTTTCACCGCCCACCACAATTAAATGTGAAGTAGATAAGAAGTAGATACTAATCGATCTTGCGTTAATAATGAATTCAGATTTCGGCTGGGGGCGGGGAAGTGGGGGGAAAGGTTTGTTTTGAATTAAAATTCCAGGAGAAAATGGCTTTTGGGCCGAATTAGTTTGTAACTGTTCGTGTTGCCCTCCGAAGACGAAGATGAAGAAGGTGTTAACAAATTGTTATCGAAAATGTTTCACACTCGTCTCTCATTGATTGGTCACGAATTTCGCCTCTCTCCTCTCTCTCTCATCTCCTCCTCCTCCTCCATCTCCTCCTTGTCCTCTTCTTCCTTCTTCATTCCCACACGCGCCAGGTTCGAAATGTTATTTTAAACAGGCGGTCCTGGGTCGAAAAAGGTTACTCATGCTAAAAGCCGCCATTTTTAATTTCCTTTTTGTTTTTATCATTGTTACCGGTTTACTGTTTACTGGGTGAGTTCTTTCCCATTTCCGCCATCTTGGATATGACGAGAGGATATAGTGCGTCCGTGAGGGAACTCGAATTGTTGTTAGGTTTTCGTTTCGAGAAATTTGTGTTGATGGACAGTAACCTCTCACATATGAGGAATTCGTTTCACTTCTATTGCTTAAGTACTGCAAATTTATGTGGAAGATTTTATCTCAAAAGTAATGCACACTTTTATTGAGGATCTGCTTTTTGAAAAACTCAAGCTTTTGTAGAAGATGCGTTTCAAAAATAATGCACACTTGACTGGAATTCATTTCAAAAGTACTGCACACTTGCCTAAATTCATTTCAAAAATGATGCACACTTGACTGGAGTTTATTTCAAAAGTAATGCACACTGGACTGAAGTTTATTTCAAAAATGATGCACACTTGACTGGAATTCATTTCAAAAGTACTGCACATTTGCTGTAAGAAAGTGTAAAAATTCATTTGCTGTAAAAAGTAATGCACACCGGGAGTGTGCATTACTTTTGAATTAGAAACACACACTTCAATGAGTTGAATTCGTTTCATAAATAATGCACAATGGAAGGAATAACCTCAGATAAATTAATCCCATCTTCTACCTGATTACGCCCTCTCTCTTAAATATGGAGCCTTTCAGGAAGGAACCATTTCAAAAGTAATGCACACTGGTAAGGGGGGTAATTTCATAAATAATGCACAACTAGAGGAAGAACCTGGAGTCTCTCATTTCTGTTCTTTGTCTCTACTTGTCTGGCTCTCTCTCGATCTTGCATTTTAGCAGACTTTATTTCAAAAGTCATGCACACTTCTATGAGTAATAGATTGCGCAAGTATCCGCACTTATGTCAATTCGATTCTAATACAGACTTTCGTGAAGGTCTCGTTTCATAAATATTGCACAGTTTCTCTTAAACTTTTTTTGGATTAGGAACCAAGACTTCGATTTTGGCTCCGGCATTCAAACCGTCTTCAAATTTTTGACCAATTTGCCGTTTTTACTTTGCAATCGATTTGTTATCGGTTCAATCTATCAATCAATCAATCAATCAATCCATTAGTCGTTTTCGGTGTCGCGGTCATATTCTTAAGACCTTGGATACCGTTCTTTACAAGAATTCCCGTTGTTGTCGTATACAGGCTTGTTGATCAATGATCGCCTGTTGTTGCCATGTTTTCATGTTCATGTTCATGTTTCCTTGCGGCTTTGTCTGACCGAAAAAATGTTTTTCGGCTTCGTCGGTTCCGGTCTTGGTTATTAGCTTTGTGGTTCTGTTGCATTCTTTCATCCCCTCCTCCCCCGTTTCGGCTTTGTCCTTTTTTTTGCGTGTACGTGGGATGCTTCGTTCTTATCGGGATCTTTTTGTTGCTGCTGCTGCTGCTGTCGGTTTTAATCTGTCGCGGATTTGGGTGATGAATTTTTAATTAAAATTTTATCCTTTTTACGTTTTCCGCGTGTCGTTATCGAGGAAATATCGATCCGGCTATTGTTCGATGTTGACTCGGTTTGGATGGAAACGAGTTTTTTGTTTGTTTGTGTTGTTTGTTTGGTTGGTTGTGGACCACCCTGTGATCGGGCCACCGTGAGCGATTCTTTAATTTTAAAATGAAATCCGAGCTTTTGAACTTAATCGAAAGCCATTTGGAAAATTAAAATGGCTGCGCTGACTTTATCGCGTTAATCAAAAGTCGTTTACGTAAAATGAAGACCTCCAACATTTCTCGTGCGATAAGGGAAACGAAGAAGACGAAGAAGAAATCAATCGGACGGCCATTTTTGTTTTTTTTTGATTAATTTTCGATAAGTGGAGGTTGTCGCTCGATGGATGGTCTCTCACTTCTTCCTTAAGTGATTACCATCAAGTCCTTTGAGTCTTAGTTCTTAGCTGATTTTGTTGTGGACGTGATTGGTTAAATGTGTGCATTAGTTTTGAAACGAGTTATTGGTACAAACCATTCATCACCCAACACTCTTACTGCCGAAGTTAGTGAGCAGTACTTATGAATTATCCTGTCGAAGGACAATACAGGGAAAGCGATACCCTGGAAAGCTTCGTGGTTCAAGAATCTAAGTGATTGGGACAGTATCCGCAGCCCTATTCCGAGCAGCAGCCTCCAAGGTCACCATAGCCCTGTTGATTACCAACCTACGACCCAAAGATGGCATGATGATGATGATGGTTCTGTCAAGCGTGCATTACTTATGAAATGAGTTCATCTTTCGGCCAAACACTATGAAATCGGGCACTATTGGTCCTGTCCACCATATTTATGAAAGTAGCTATCCTAACAAAGTGTGCATTATTTATGAAATGAAACATTATTAAGCTATGGATTGAATTTCACGTTGGAATATCCTCACTATGTAGTCTAATAACTCCACGAAATTGTGCAGTACTTATGAAATGAGTTCCTCTCAAAACTGAGCTCTTCTTAGTATTCTCTACTTGTGCACAAAAACTGTGCATTATTTTTGAAACAAGTTTTTGATAAAATCGTTCATCACTTAACACGCATACCTACCAAATGAGTGAGCCATATCTACATGAAAGTGTGCATTACTTATGAAATGAGTTCATCTTTCGACCAAACACTTTTTATGAAATCGGGCGCTGTTGGTCCTGTCCATCATACTGTACCATATTTATGAAAGCAGGTATCCTAACAAAGTGTGCATTATTTATGAAATGAATTACTCCTCAAAGTGTGCATTATTTTTGAAATGAAACTTTTATTAAGCTATGGATTGAATTTCGCGTTGGAATATCCTCACTATTTAGTCTGATACCTTCACGAAATTGTGCAGTACTTTTGAAACGAAGTCCTCTCAAAACTGAGCTGCACAAAAACTGTGCATTATTTTTGAAACAAGTTGTCGATAAAATCGTTCATCACTTAACACGCATACCTACCAAATGAGTGAGCCATATCTACATAAAAGTGTGCATTACTTATGAAATGAGTTCATTTTACAGTCGAGCAAAATCATACACACTTGCAAAGACCCAAATAATAAAAATTCTGAAAGGACTTCATTTCATAAGTACTGCACAATTTGGTGGAGATATCGGACTAAATGGAACTTCACATTGAATTTCCTCACTGTTTAGTCTGATATCTCCACCAAATTGTGCAGTATTTATGAAAGAAGTCCTCTCAAAACTAAGCTCTTTTAGTATTCTCTACTTGTCCACAAAACTGTGCATTATTTTTGAGATGAGTTGTTGGTGAAAGCCTGCACTTAGGAACGAATAAAATTGGCATAATCGTCCGAGGTTTTCATGAGTGTGCATTACTTATGAAATGAATTTCGGTTTAAAGTTTGCACGACTTAATTAAATGACTTGGAGAGCGAGGAAGATTGATTAAGCAAGGATACGTCAGGATCGTGGATTAATTTTAATCATCGATAGAGAGAGTCTAGACTAACAGATAGCCTATCTAGCCTAAGAACAATTTTTAATTAACCGATGACGACGATAACGTCACATTAAGTACATTTTTAATTAAATTAATTGAACACGAGACCGGATGTAAATTAATCGAAAATAAACAAAAGACAGATCAGCTTTGGAGGAGTGAGAGCCTAACAGGATCGCAGCATCCTCGTCTTCCTCCCAACCGAACGGAAACCAAAGACAGAGAGAGGAGATGAGAAAAATTTTTATTGGTTCCATCTATTCGAAGATGGAGAGGTGAGTGATTAAAAAGAAGTTGAAATTGAACGGAAAGATGGATGCTGCAACATGAAAGATGAAAAAATTTTTTTTTAATTATGTCATGCTCTCGAGGGCGCCATCTTTACATAAAAGTCAAGGATTGCGCAATAGTTATCGACATACAGACAGACGAACGGGCGGACGGACAGACAGACGGACGTGAGATAATGAGTAGTCCAATATAGGTGAGAAATAAAAATTTTTCCTTCCACCATATTAATCTCTGAAAATGAATTATTAAAGCAATCAATCATGTGAACGGGGCGGGCGGGAGGCAGGAGGAGGTAGTGAATGAAGTGCGGGGAGGGGAGGGGAGGAGCATGGGAGAGAGACTGGCCCGCATGTTTTGGCCATTTAAGGTTTTGCCCGCATCAGAATCTCGGAGTTGCCTTTTGCCTCCTCCTCTCTCTTCCTCGCATCGAATTCTCATCAGATATAGGTCTTTCCTGACATTAGAATTGGTGTGTGAATGAGTGAGCCAGTTTGACTCATGAAATTTTATGTTTATGTTGATGGTTTTAGGTTTGAGTTGCATTTTAATTTTCAAAACTTTGGTGTGAGTCATTTGATGCCAAAATCTAGAATAGTTTGACTGGCCTTTGATTTTCATTATTTTTTTGCATGAGCCAATTTGACGCCTATGTATCAGCTAGTTTGAGTCATTTTTTAATTTTCACAATTTGTCGTGTCAGCCAATTTAACCCCATATATCAGCTGGTTTGAGTCGTCTTTAAATTTTATAATTTTTTGTATGAGCCAAATTGACGCCTAGACACCAAGTAGTTTGCGTCGTTTTTTAAATTTCACAATTCTTCGTATGAGCTAATTTGACGTCCATGTATCAGCTAGTTTGAGTCGTTTTTGATGTTTACAATTTTTGCATGAGCCAATTTGACGCCTAGACATCAACTAGTTTAAGGTGTCTTTAAATTTTCAAAATTTTTCGTTTGAGACAATTTGACCCCATGTATCAGCTGGTTTGAGTCGTCTTTTAATTTCTATAATTTTTTGTATGAGCCAAACTGACGCCTGGACACCAAGTAGTTTGTGTCGTTTTTGATGTTTACAATTTTTGCATGAGCCAATTTGACGCCCATGTATTAACTACTTTGGGTTGATTTTCAATTTTCGCAATTTTTTGTTTGAGCCAATTTGACGCCTATGTATCAGCTAATTTGAGTCGTCTTTTGATGTTTAGAATTTTTGCATGAGCCAAATTGACGCCTAAACATCAACTAGTTGGAGTCGTCTTTTGGTTTTCACAATTTTTCGTATTGGTCAACTTGTCGCCTATGTATTAACTAGTTTAAGTTGCCCCTAAATTTTTCGTTTGAGCCAATTTGACGCCTATGTTCAGCTGGTTTGAGTCGTGTTTTAATTTTCGAAATTTTTATATGAGCCAATTTGACGCCGTTTAAAATCCACAGTGAACGAATCAAATAACAAAGTTTGCATTTGATGTGTAAAATCGACTCATTCATTAAATTGAGAACGTAAAACTAAACAGAAAGCGTGGAATTTAAGAAGGAGTCAAGTTGACTCGAAGAAAGAGCATCAAAATATTAAAAATTTATCTGTGTTTTCCGGCTGACGTCAACAGAGGCGTGGAGGTCGTGTTGAAGGCGGTGGTTGGGGTTGGGGGCGAATGGAGGAAGAAACCGGCATCCGCAAATAAGGAGGAAAAAAAATCCAAAACACGTCTTCTGCTGTTATTTGTATGATACAGCACAGACCGACAGAAAAAGGGAAATATTGATATGAAAATCATGTTCTCCTTTCTGATTCCCCAGTCCCCTACCCCATTTTCCCAGAGTCAAAAGCTCCTCGAGAAAAGCATTTCGAACAAAAAAAGGTTTTCCCGTCAAATGGAGAGCTCTGGAGAGGTCATATTCCTTGGTGAATTTGATTGCGAACCTTTTTTCCTTTTTTTTAACAATTCCTGGAACCGGTCCTTAGTCAGCATTTGACTTTGCCTCGTTCTGTTCCTCTCGGTTTTCCTTTCCCAAGTAACCTAAACACGATGCTTTCCTGCTTTTTTCGACCACGCCCGAAAGCTGTCGTTTAATTACAACTCGAACACAAGTCGTCCAACTCTTATACTTGGACACGTGGTACACGTGCTGGTCGTTCTCCCGGATTCTCGCTCTTCTACGAGATTGTGACGAACTTTATTTATGGGTCACTTTCTACGCCAAAGTGTGCATTATTTATGAAATGAGGTGTTTATTAATGTGTGCATTACTTTTGAAATGAGTTTGTGACCTAAGTGTGCATTAGTTTTGAAATGAGTTTATGACCTAAGTGTGCATTACTTTTGAAATGAGTTTGTGACCTAAGTGTGCATTACTTTTGAAATGAGTTTGTGACCTAAGTGTGCATTAGAAATGAGTTTGACCTAAGTGTGCATTACTTTTGAAATGAGTTTATGACCTGAGTGTGCATTACTTTTGAAATGAATTTGTGACTTAAGTGTGCATTACTTTTGAAATGAGTTTGTGACCTAAGTGTGCATTACTTTTGAAATGAATTTGTGACCTAAGTGTGCATTACTTTTGAAATGAGTTTGTCATTTAAATGTGCATTATTTATGGAATGAGGTCTTCACAATAGTGTGCAATACTTTTGAAATAAATTTTCACTCGAAGCTAATTTTGTAGTTGAGTTTGATTAGATAAAATTTCAATTTCCCTTACCATCCACCTGTAGAACCGGAAACGGAGGTCCGTTTAGTACCTGACGCCATCTTCGTGGTACCTGGTTTGTTATAAAACGAATGTCAACGACGCGATAAGTCACTGTGACCATGATTCTGATGGTTAGGGCACCCCCATATAGTTAAAGCGGAACAGTGCTGTTGGAAGGAGGGAGATGGTCGGGGGAGGAGGGAAGGAGTGGATAGGAAACTGCTGCCGTGGGCAGAAATAGAAAACCTTGGACGCAACTTTCGGCCCTTCTTTTGTTTCTTTAGATGCTGATTCCTTATTTTTGCTGATTGCTTGTCAGCAAGTTTTCCCGAATCTTTCTCCCTTCTTCCAAACAAACGAACGGTGTGTTAGGTTTGCTGATTGCCTTGCTGTTCCACTCCCTTTTCCTGGTTCCCCAAAAACCTTTTTCCTTGATCCGGGAAATGAGGAAAGATTGAGGAATGAATGAACCTCCCGGAATGGGGAGGAAGGTGCACAACAGGGTGGCGGCTGTGTGTAACAACAAAACACAAATCCAAACTCGAAATTTTAAAAAGAACGTTCTCGTCATTAGTTAAACATGCGACGGGAGTGTTATTAAAATCAGACGACGGTTTTCCTCAATCCTGGAATTCCTTGAACTGTTGTGACACGTTTCCGAGAATTTCATTTTCCGGGAGTCGACAATGAATTTGACGGACGTTTTCCCAACTTGGAAAAATGAAATTCAATTTGCGATTCTCTCAGGATTTCGGGCAATATGTAAGCAAAGCGGGGGAGGGGTTGGGGGTGGTGGAAAGGATCTCGCTGACTCCATCTTCGTTAACGGAGATAAATAGTCAAAACAAGGGCAGGCACATAAATTATAGGCCCAAAGAGAGTTTATCATGTTTATGGAAAACTGTCTGTCGACATTACCCCTCCTCCCCTACTTTATCTTCCTATAATAAGTAGATAATTGAATTATTTAGATAAATTTTGGTTATCTATTTGTTTATCTACTCGCGAAAGGATTTTTTGTGATTGTTTACCGGAAATAGCAATGAAACCTGGAAAGATTTTCGAAGGTGGGGCCAAAATGGAAGAAGAACATTCTCGAAAGAATTGTGGGTTAATAAAAAATGTCAAAAGTGACTTCTTTCAAAAGTAATGCACACTCTAATCGAGAATCTGTTTCATAAATAATGCACACTTTGATAGCGATTCATGCATAATGAATACTTTTACGAAGAGTCTGTTTCATAAGTAGTGGACAATTTGATGAAGAACTCATTTCAAAAATACTGCACAGACGGAAATGTGAAAAGTTTGTTGGTAGCGTGGTTTTGCTGAGTTGAAGAAAATCCTGGGAAAGGAGGTTGTTGTAGTTAAAAAGGAAAAAAAAATTTTCGACTACAGAGAAAAGAAAGTTCACGGAGAGGGAAAAGCGGAAATCGATTGAGGTTCATTTTCATTTGGGGAAAGTGGGAAACAGGGGATGGGGTGGGTAAGGGAAATGCTTTCACCTTGGGAGATGGTAGATTTGCATTAAACATTCTTTACTCTTTCCTCTGACGCGACGAATACTTACAAAAGTTTTCACGTGTTTCCAAGGAAACTTTTCAGGTTCACCAAATTCTATTTTGTTTCTTTTATTCTTTCTTTCTTTTTATTTTGTTTCTTTTTTGTCCTTGTTTTCATATTTCTGTCCTTTTTAGTGCGTCTCTATTTTTTTGGTTTTGTTTTTGTATTTTTTCTCCTCCTTTTCGAGTATTGTTTCTTTTCTATTTTTCTATCTTCTTTGTTATTCTCTTCTTTCTTTCTTCTTTCCTTCTTGTTCTTTTTTTTACCCTTGTTTTCATATTTCTTTTCTTTCTATTTTTTGTTCTATTGGTCTCCTATTTCCTCTTTGAGTCGATATTTTCTTGCTCTTCATCTACCTTCTTTCTTATTTTCTTCTTTCGTTCTTTTCTCCTCTCTTTCTTTCTGCCTTTTTGCCCTAGTATTTCCTTCCTTCTACTGTATTTCTATTTTTTCTTTCTGTTGGTCTCTCTTTTTTCCTCTTTTTCTAATTTCTTTCTTATTTTCTTTGTTATTTTCTTCTTTCCTTCTATTCTCCTATATTTTCTTCCTTTCGTTTTGCGCTGGAATATTTTTCTTTCTATTGTTCTTTCTCTATTCTCCTCGATTTTAACATTCTTTCCTTCGCCTGTTTTCTGCCTTTTTCTTGCTTTCTTTATTGCTTTTCTCATTTATTTCCTTCGTTCTGTTGTTCTTTCCTTTCATTTTTCATTCTTTCGTTTCTATTCTTCCTTCTTGTTTTCTTCTTTCGTTCTCTTCTATTTTCTTGCCTTTTTCTTTTTGCATTTATTTTCCCGTCCTTGTTGGTTTTTATATTTCTTTCCTTTCTATTGTCTTCTATATTCTTTGTTTTGTTTTCCTCTTCTTCTTCTTTCTTATTTCTTCTGTTTTTCTTATTTTTCTTTTTTTTCTTTGTTCATGTTGTTTTTGCTTTTGTCTTTCTTTATTGCTTTTCTCATTTATTTCCTTCGTTCTGTTGTTCTTTGCCTTTCTCCACCTTTTAACATTCTTTCATTTCTCTTCTTCTATCTTCCTTATTTTCTTCTTTCGTTCTCTTCTCCTATATTTCCTTTCTTTCTGATTTCTTCTTTTCCTTTCGTTTTACCCTGGAATATTTTTTCTTTCTATTGATCTTCTCTTTTCTCCTCGTTTTTAACATTCTTTCCTTCCTTCTATATTTTTCCTTTTATATCTTATTTCTGCTTTTCTCTTCTATTTTCCTGCGTTTTTCTTTTTTTTTCGTTCCTGTTTTCACATTTCTTTCCGTTCTATTGTCTTCTATATCCTTCGTTCAATTTTTCTCTTCTTTCTTTTCTTATCTTCTTTTCTCATTTTCTCTTATTTTCTTCTTCCTTTTCTTCCTTTTATTTATTTGTTCTTTTCTTTTTGTCTTTCTTTATTGCTTTTTTTATTTATTTTCTTCGCTCTGTTGTTCTTTCCTTTTTCCAACTGTTTTCAACATTCTTTAATTTCTCTTCTTCTACCTTCTTTCGTTTTTCAACTTTCTATATCTCTTTAATTCTTTCTCGAAGACTAATAACTTTACATTTTCTCCAAAATGATAATTTCTATATTCCTCACCTTCTGTAGCCTTTCTTTTCACTCCCTCTCTCTCACTTTGTGCCTCCTATTACCTCTCTTCATGTCTCTTTTGTGGTTTACTTCAAACTTTTTGTTCAAACGTTTTTCTTAATTTTTCTTTTTGTTTTGTTTTCAGATCGAGTCCGAAATTGATGAGAATGTTTGAAAAAGCTGAAAGGAATTCATGTAAGTTTCAAAAATTTTGTTTGTTTTCATTCGAGGCTGGAATATGAATTTTGAGCGAAGACCGAACCTTTTCTACTCTCGTTTGAATGAGCTGAACCTTTTTCTTATTGAACCGAATTTTTTAAGGGTAGCTGTGAGGTTATATGTCCTTTCCAGTTCTCGGAAGGACATGGGTTGGTTAATTCAATTTCAAAGGGTCAGTTTTGAATAGAAAAATTATTGCCTAGCGCCCTTTTTTGGGCCGTTTTTGCGGGTTTCTGGGGAGGTGGAATGAAACAAAATGTCGCTGATTGAATGCTCAAATTTGAATTCAATCGAATTTAGTAAATGAAATTTGGGTGAGTGACTCAAAGCTGGGTCTTATTTTCCTGCTTTCCATTAAGGTCTGTGAGGCTGCGTACTGTTTTTTGGTTATTAAGAACTGGTAGAGTCTGTTTCAAAAATATTGCACAGTTTTTGTTGTCGGTGCAAAGAAAACTAAAATCGCTGGCCTGGGTCCCTTCTTGTCTCCGTGTCCACGTCTTTCCTACGGCAAGGCAACCGGTGGGTCAGGTACGTGAGAATTTCACGGATTTTAATTTCTGCTCAGTTTCCTTTTAAAATTTTCACGGTTAATTCAGTCGGAGACAATTAAAAATTTAAATTTGTTCGGTTTTTTTATTTAATGGGCCCCGCAAATGAAAGACACAATGATAAAACACCAAAACAGGGTCGGTTACTACAAAGAAAACAAAAAACCTGAGCACAAAGACAAAAAAGAAAGAAAGAAATTAGGTTCGAGGTCGCGGGATTAAATTTCCCAAAAATTAGGTTTCACCAAAGTGAAGAAACCGTGTTTTGATTCGAGCTCAAGGACGCGACCATTTCCTTTCCTTTGAATTCCGTTTCTTTCGAACGGAATGTCCGCCATGTTGGAAATTCAAATGGAAGAAGGTAAGAGATGGGATGAGTCGGAATTTTAGTTTTGCTGTTGTTGCGGTTGGTGTTTCCGTTTCAATTAGAGTGGGTGTATGTGTTCCGGAGCCTTTTGTGAATTTAATTAAACCGTGAAAACCTGAAATTTCATTTTCATTTAGAATCGACTGAACAAAACATGAAGTTTGTAGAAATGTGTGGTGTCTGTGTGTCGCACATTCGACTTTCCTTTCCGGTTTTTGTGGCTTTGTCACAGCGTCGTTTCCACTCTCCTATCTGTACTCATCGAATCTGTTTTTCTGCATCCTGGGGATTGTCTTCATTAACCTTAAAATCCTGATTCCGTCATCGGTTATGAACAACAACCGATATTTTAAATGGTAGCAGAAAGATCTTATCGCGATGAGAAAATAAAAAGAGTTGTCATCTTGTAGCAGGCACCTAAAAGTCCACAAGATGGTTATCAGGGTCGAAATAGAAAAAGAATTCGGAAGTTATTCAAATCGGAAGCCTAAAAGAAACTGTCACAGAAACGAAGGAAGAAGTTGTTCAAATAATCACGGACAACTGGACCTCGAGTTCCTCATAAAAAGAAAAGCAAAATGTCATTCCGATTACGATCGGAAACAGTACCGGAAAGTTTGGACCATAAAAGAGATGGAGATGAGGATGGAGAAGAAGGAGAAGGAAAAGAAAAAGTCACGCACTCTTTGGTTAATTTTTACATAATCAGAAACACGAAGTTTATTCGTAGGAGAATTATTATTCGTCTCTTTTAATGCACGACTATAAGTTTTGGCGTTTTTTTGTGTCTTCTTATGTTTAGCTTTTGAGTGAAATTGCCATCGACGGATTGATGCTCATTTGTGTTTCGTGATCGCTAATTGTTGTTATTTAATTTTTTTTTTTCTGTGTTGCTTCTTTTTCATTTATTTCTTCTTATTGTTTGGATTTTTGATGAGATGGAGATCTTTCTTTATTTTTTACCTTTTTTTTTACTTCTTCGCATAGGTTGCCATTCCTTCATGGATTTATTGGACTTCTGAATTTATGTTTTTGTGGGAGATTCTGAGTTAATTGTTTGATTAAACTTGATTGTAGTTCCATTTTTGTGAATATAAACAAATAAATAATTTATATTATTGATAATATTAGAAGATAATATCGAATTTTATGTATAAATTAAAGATGAAAAAATAACGGATAAAGAATTTAAAGATGGCGGATGCGCGTCGTGAGGAAATGCTCGTTTTCAAAAGTGCGACAAAAGTTCCTGGTCGTTTTGAGACTACGACAGAGGTTGTGATCCACGTCTTCTGCTTAGTTTTTTCGTAACGGATTTTTGTTTGTTTGAAAAGAAGGTTTATGTGGGTGTTAGGATGATTTATGACATTCGAATCCAATTTTGGGAAAAGTAATTTCGTGTTTGTTTCATTTCAGGTTCATCAGTTCATGTCAATGGGCACTTCAAAACAGAAGAGAGTCAGTAAATGAAAATATTTGAGATGGCGAGTCCCAGGAAGTCTCGGAAGACTTCGCTTATTTCAAGGTAAATCGTTTGAAAAATTTTAATCTGACATCAACCCCCACCCCATTTAGGGGGTGTTAAACGAACAGTCACACAAAAAAGGTAAAATGCACCCGAATGACGAAATGAAATGCTCAAGACTGACCATAATGAGTAAATGCTCAGAGGTAAATTATCCGTTTAGAGTGAGTAACGGAGTTTGTAGGCGCGGTTTTTTTTGGCGAGACTCGATAATAAAAAAAAGAGAGAAAGAGAGAGAAGAAAAAGAAAAAACAGTTATTAGCCCTGCATTTTGAATGCAGGCGTAGATCTATTTGCAAGCAACTTTACCGAAACGTGTTACGGTCCATTCGTTTCAGCCTAAATTCAGGATTCGTTTTGCCTGAAAAAAAAGATAAAAGAAAAAATTTATTTTTATTCGACACGCCCTCGAGGCACGGGATTTTGCTTAATTGCTGTTTGGGATCAGGAGAGGCTGAGGGGGTTGGATTGGATATGTGACTCAATTTAGATTTTGTTGGGCGGTAGTCGGGGTTTACCAAACAATCGCCTACGTAATGGTAGGATGGATGCTTTGTTTTCCCTTTTATCTGCTAACTAGATAAAATTTCATTAAATTATCGGAAACAGACGGATAAAGACAGTCAACTCTAGCAGAAGAACTTTTATAAGGATCTCGTTTTAGAAAATTGCTTGGGATTTATTTTTTTTTTAGAAAAAGAAAATTCGAAAAAAGACTTTAGCCAACAACTCTCGTTAAAAGGGATTTCATTCTCCTCTCTCATCCTCTTTCCTCCTCCTCCGCCATCTTGTGAGTTTCTCTCTTCCGTTCGTTTATCCCGAGTTTTGTATTCCTCACCTTCTTTCCCTTCACTCATCTCCTTTTCCTCTCTTTTCGAATTTCCAGTCATTAAATTAAATGAGAGTCTGATATAACCGTGGTTAACGATGTTGAAGGTAACGTTTGTGCGTGAAGAAGTTGGAGGAATTGTGGGAGTGTTATTAACACATAAACTTATTAACTTTTTTTGTTAATAAGGCTGACATGATTATGGTTTAATAAATAAATAAGGTGGAAGGTAATTGATGTGACTTTTTTGGGAGATTGTTCGTTAATTAAACGTCGTGATTGAGACAGGAATCTTTGTCTTATTTTCCGGATTTTTTGTTATTTAGACTTCCGGTGATGACGTCATGAATTTCGTGATTTTTCCGTGATTAATAATTTTCGTTATTGTTGCGGTGGCGGTGGTTTTGTCTTCGTTATATCCATTGTTGCTGATTCAGTTGGTCCTTCATCGTCTTGACAAAGATGGTGACGGATTGACTGTCCCATGAATTGTGAGAATTCGTACCGAGGATGACGGTCGGATTGTTTTTTGTTTTTGGTAGGAACCAGTAATTATTTTGGTTTGTTATCGTGTTGTACCTTGAAAGGGGGCGGCGGTGTGTCAGGTGGTTCCGCGTTCTTAATGCCGTGTTTTTGTTCTTTGTTTTTAATAAACCAAATCGAAAGGAAAAACAAAACAATGGGACCCGTTTTTCGGCGTCAACATCAGTCAGGTGAGGTGGAGTAGGCCAGAAGGCCGTTGGCCAAAGTCTGCGTGCATGGACGACTCGTCGTGACGCCTCTCTCTCTCTCTCTCTGTCTTGGGTTGTTTAATAGCAATCGTTCTGGCCAAAAGGGAATTCGCTGTCGAAGTTCTGTCGCGCCTATCAAAAATTCAGCTTTGTTGCTTTAATTTAAAACGAAACGCGAGAACAATAAAAAACAGGTGCGTGTGTTCTCTCTCTCTCTGTTGCTTTTACGTCATCGTTTCTTCTGTTGTCTCCTTCCCTTCTGTTTATCTGTAGAGAAACTTCTTCCACTAAAAATTCTTTAGGACAACGGTCGGATTGGATGGACGGACAGAGATTCTCATTCCGAAATTCGAGTCGATGATGAATAACGGAACAGTCAATCATCTTCTGACTTTCACGCAACTTTAATTCCACCATCTTCCTGAAAATTTTTTTTTTTAGTTTTGAGACCGGAAGTTGACCCAAACCGAGATCATATTGCTTTCCTGTTGTCTAAAACTAGTTTCTGTCTATCGAAACACAGACAAGATTGTCTTTTCGTGTTTCTCTCTGGTTTGACGTAACCTCGTAACGTATTTCCGGTTTTAACCGAAAAATAGTCAAAACGCAAAAATGTTTGCTTAACAAAGACCATTGTCTTCTTGGTTGGTTGACATTCGACCTATTAACTCCCTTTCTTGGGTGACACCTTCAGGGTCAACTGTTTTTCATCAAGACCGTCCCAAAGACCTCTTCAGATGGAGGAATGTTCACGTAAAAGCTCCAAAATCAAAATGGCGTCAGTTACCAAGTTCTCGTTTTTAGTTAAGAATTTATAGTCCCACGTGACGACGATGTGGTTGCTCCAATTTCAGGTTGAACCTGAGAGAAGAATTTCTCAGTTAAAATGATTCCGACGAGTTTTTTGTTTTGAAACGAAATTCGTGATTTGAGTTTGACAGCCTTTCGCCGGATTCTCTTTCAAATTATTTATTTTATTGGTATCCATCCTCGAGAGGGTTTATTAGTTATAATAATAATCTGCGTATTTATTTATTTATTTACTTTTCTTAATTAGGCTTCATTAAATTTTTGCGATCACGTCTGCTATCCAAGGACAGTACGTGACATTTTGACTCTGCGGAGCGAATTGATAACCGGATGTTGAAGATGATTGGGACGTATCTCTTACACCCTTCTTACTGTGTTGACGGGTTTGATGATGATAGGGGATGTGGAAGCAGAAGGAGACTGACGAACGCTTTTTTGCGTTTTCTGAACGTTTACTGTGAGTTTTGCGTTTGAAGGACGATGGTTGACGTAATTGTAACGTTTTTTACCTTTCGATCAAATCCCCTTCTTCAGGTTAGCCGAAGAAGATCGGTAAATGTCTTCTTGCATCTCTTTTCCTGACATTTTATTTAGGTTTTGTCGTGGGGCGTCAGTCGTGTTTTCATTGACGTGGTGGCGACATTTTTCTTCGAACTCTACGAACTTTTTGTTTCAAATCGAAGGAAACCATCGAAATTTGGGTTTGAAGAACGTTCGGGTCGTGTTATTTACGTAATGGCGACATTTTTCCCTTTTGTACAATTTTTAAGTTTCCTCCTGTGGCGGCTGGCGTGTCGAGGCTGGATAGGTGTCGTAACACAGCCATTCGCGAGGGGCTTCAGGTCGAGCCGCTTCTTCTCCGGATCGAGAGATCCATCCTCCGATGGTTTGGGCTCGTTCAGAGGCTCCCCCCAGAACGTCTGGTTCGTCGGGTCCTGTCGGAGTGCCCCATGGCTGTCCGCGGCAGGGGTGGCTCAGGGGGGTGAAGGCCTTAGTCGAATCCCGTCTGATAACCCCGGGTTCTCTGACCTCTATAGCGGAGGATCGTGCCAGTTGGAAGCCCTTAGTTGCTTCTATGAAAAGAAAGAAAGAATTTCCTCCTGTCTTCTGTTTTTAAAGCTGCTGGAAAATGGTTTATAACTCGACAGACCAAAATACAAAACCGTTGACACCATCAAAGAGTTATTTCCCTTCACTCGGTCACGTGATACTTTCGATAAGCTATGTCGAGGTTCAAGGAAATCGCGTCGATATGACTCAAATATTTTGGCATTATCGTGGAAGGGAGGTGTAGGGGGCGTGGGGGTAGTAAAAGTGATAACATGATGTCCCGAAGGAAAATAGCCCTCCCTCTCCTCCACCCCAAAAAGTGGTAAGCCCGCAAAGAAAACGTTCACATCATTAACGAAACCGGAAACTTATCTACGACCGAGTGGATTTTCCACTTTTTTCTTGCAAGATTATCTATAGACAGCAAGGAGGCAACAAAAAAACGTGAAAATGAAGGGAATTGGCCAAGAAAACCTTGTGTGGCTTTAAATGAATTGTAAATTTATTTATCAAACTATCAGTTATGTGTAGACATCGAATGTGAATGGCGGTGGTGGGCCCCACCGCAGTTTTATTACACAAACACGGACATTTTGGAGTTTCGATTGTTTCATAGAGTCCATAGACCTAATGAGGATAGCGTGATGAGATGAATCGATATGGTGGTGGAGGAGGTACGGTGTTTCCTTAACATAGCCTTAGGATAGGAAAGAAGGTTTCAATTAAACGTTGCCTACCATCCTCCCTGAGGGCAGGGCACGTCGGGGCAGAAGAGGAACAAGGGAATTGTAAATAAAAACGGGGAAGGAGGTGGTGGGAGGAGATATTGGATGAGAATGAAATTTTTATTTATTAAAACGTGGAACTAATTCTTGTTAGACTGTGAATCAAACCGAAGATTCTTAGCCGAGAGTCTTATTATGCAGACCTTCAATTATGTGTGAGTGTGTGTGTGTGTGTGTTGGGTTCTGTGTGTGTGTGGACCCTCGAGTGAGTTCTGTGAACTTGGTCAAGTTTAATGTACTTGGGTGTGCGATTATCAAGGAAGATGCCAAGGCAGAAAGTTTGTGTGTCACTCAGTTCTTCTTCCTCTCTCCCCTCTTTTTCCTGCTGTCGTGATGATGGCGGTTGTTTTGGTTTGTTGGTTACCTTGTCTTTCTCTTCTCGACTCTTTTTGAAGTCTGGAGATCCAAGACAAAGTTAGTCAAGATACCATCATCCTTTCTTGTTCAATCAACTTACTACACATCTCACCGATTTCAAATTCGGAGGGAAGGGGGATGAAAAGGTTTACTTATAAGACAAGAAATGGAGAGCGAGTGGTAGAAGAAGAAAAAGCTTAGAAACCGCTCTCTCAAATTAAAATATTTTTCATTTTCTAAAGAATATTAAATTAAATAAAAAGCAGAAGACAAAAAAGGGATGGAAATCATGGTCAAGGGTGGGAAAGGTAGAAGAGGGTGGTGGTGGGCGGGCGAGCGTGGGCGATGGAAGACGAGATGAACCATTTCCGCAGCGCGTGTTTAAATGGTTTCGTTTACCTCGGAAGAGAAGAAAATTAAAATGTTCAGTCATGTTTGAAAGAGAGGAAAAAGCGAACGCGCCTACAAAAAAGGAGTCTGATGTATATTGCTAATTTTTCTCTTTTTATAATCTTTTTAATATCTCTTTCCCGTCATTATAGGTGACGATGATAATGATGTTGATGATCCCTTTCGTGTTTGAGTCTTTTTGCTTTTTATAATAATTACGCTGATAATTAATAAATTTTCATTTAATGATGAGAGGAGGAGGAGGAGGAGGACGGGGAGACAGTTTTATTAGGTTGAATCATAAATAAGTTGTGCTTAAGACACTTAAAAGAAAATTTTGTTTCGTAACTGGTGCTAATGTTTTATGAGAATTTGTTTCATAAATCTTGCACTTGAGGAAGGACTTCATTTCATAAATCTGCACACTTGAGGGAGAACTCCATTTCATAAATTCTGCACACTTGAGGAGGACTCTATTTCATAAATCCTGCACACTTGAGGGAGGACTCCATTTCATAAATTCTGCACACTTGAGGGAGGACTCATTTCATAAATTGCACACTTGAGGAGGACTCTATTTCATAAATACTGCACACTTGAGGATCCATTTCATAAATCCTGCACCAACTCTCACCATTTCAAAATTAATGCACATCTATCAAAGAAGAATACTTTTACTCACCCATGAAAAAATCATTTCAAAAATACTTCACACTTTCATGGAGGATTTATTTCATAAATAATGCACACTTTTTGAAGAATCCATTCAATAAGTAAAATCTCTCATTGTGTGCAATATTTATGAAACAAACTCTTTCGCTGAGGGAAGGGGGATCAAGAGTACCAGTGTGCAATATTTATGAAATGAACTTTGTTAAAAATAGCACGCAGGAAGGAAGTTTTTCGAGATTAGTTTCACCCAACAATAAGTTTCCTTCTTTTCCGAAATTTTTAAGAAACTTACGATTCTCGCAGACAATCTGGTTCCCGGAGGAATTAAAATAAATGCAACATACGTCAAAGAAGCAAATTTTCACTTTTTCACACTCGAGCGGGGTCAAAACGAAGAGAAAACTTCACAAAAATGAGACAAGGAAAGTTTTTGAAAAGAAAATCCGCCATATTGATTTTAAAATACCGTCAGAGAACGAAGGAATATGGCGTCGGGTTTTAATCCAAACAAACTTTTTATTAGATAAAAGAAGGAAGGAAGAAAAGATTTGTGTAACATTTGTCCAAACAATGACATTTATCATCATCTTTGTGACAGATTCATCAAGTCGAGAATTATAAAGAGGAGACAACAAAAAACAAAACAAAAACAATCGTAATGAAAAGACGTATTTATGTCGCGTTTGACGTAACGGCGACATTTTTCCCGTCCCCCTAATCCAAATCCCCTTTTAATTGAAAATTGGGGTAATGAAAAAACCGTTAAGTGAATCGAACGCGACCGCGTCAAAACTAACGTTTTTTACCTAAAACAAAGAAAAATGGTGAATTGGGCGGATTCTTTGCCCTTTTTATCTTTCTTATTAATATTTTGAGACATAAATAACTTCCTCTGAAGTGGTATAAATGATGAATTGTAGGAGAAAAAAATTTTTACAAATATTACACCCACGCAAAGACATTTTCTAAAAAATTATTTCATCGGCGAAAACTGCATGATTTATTGCGTAAGTAATCGTCCATTGTTTTGGAATAATTTTTCCATAAATATTGCACACTTTTCATGTATCAATAGAACTTATTACACAAATAGTGCCAAGGCTTGATTTGATTTGTTGTGGACGCATATTCATGTTTATCATACGGCAGGGATGACGAACCTATGGCACGCGTGCCACAAGTGGCACGTTTGAGAATTTCGATGGCACGCACAAAAACAAAATTATTATTTTTTAATAAGTTTAATAAGATAGAAATTAATTAAAAATTATTTGTGGCACGTCACCTATTTAAAAAAGAATTTTTATGATTTTGTGGCACGGACATGAAAAAAGGTTCGCCATCCCTGTCATACGGGATTCATTTCTTAATTAAAGTTTGCTGTCGTAAGCGATTCGTTTCATAAATACTGCACACTTTCGTGAGTAATTCGTCTCCTAAATGATACTCAGGTTCGTGAAAAATTGGTTTCATTAGCACTCTGCATGTTTTTAGGAAAACTCATCTCAAAAGTGTTTAGTTCATTTTCATAAAATCAAAACGTTGTTTCAAAAGTAATGCACACTCTGCATTCCTTGCTTGTTTTAATGAAATTAAATGATTTCTCTCCATCGAGTGTGCATTATTTATGAAATGAATCGTTTAATAAGGTTTATAGTGCGTCTTGTGAATGATTACACCACCAGGAATTAATAAAACGATGTCACAGTGATGAGGGTGGGACGAAAGATGATCCAAAAGTGAAAGGGTAGATGGTCGGTTACATGATATGATTCGTGATAAAGGAAGCCATGAACTCAGGTAGAAGATGACCCGTAAAAAGGTGGAGGCATAAAAGTTAAGATAGATGGCGAAGGAGGAGGAGGAGGAGGAGGATGGTGAAGTGAACCACCGGAAGATTAAACAATGGAGCAAAGAGGTCTCGAAGGAGATGAGGAGGATGAGAGGGAGGGAAGAAGAATGAAAGAAAGAAAAGAAGAGACGACGAGGGAGAAATTAGGATTTTTCACAGTCATTCGTCCGGCCTACTTTTCGGCTGCTTCTTCTCACGGAGGTCTTTTCAAATCCTCAATGTCGACATCGAGGACAGTTTAACACGATGACCAAGGTACCGGGAAAGGGTAACTCCGTCACTGGATGAACTTTCACATTCGGCCTCGTTATGCAATCCCCCACGCGAATCATTTCAAATTTCACTCCAAATTCTTACGTCAACCTTCGGACTTCCATTGTTCGCGCGGAACTAATTCCGATCGTTTGTATTCCTCCGCGCCGATTCAAGGTTTTTGAGTTTTCAGCTCCGGTTCAGAAAGAGAGAGAGAGGAACACATCGGACCACATCCCACGTCATCGTACTAAACCCTTTTCTCTGGAGAGAAACCTTCGGTAAATCCCATCGTGGAAGACTATTCTCGTCAGCGGTTTTGGAGTTGTGCGGGTGGATCGGTGTCATGGGAAGATACCGACTTGGTTAATCCAGAAAGCAATTTTTGTTGTTGTAACCATTGACAAAAAAAGGATTCGCGATAAAATATTCATAGAAACGAGTCACGTGATAATAATGCGAACCGCAATAAATTGCGTCGGATGGCCGTCGGCGTCTTCATCTTTCGGCCGACAATATCGCTCGCGTTTCATCTCTTCGCTACAAACATTTTTTTTCTATTCAATAAACTTGTGTCGGGTTAAATGGAAACAGAACGGACGAGGAGAGGTAAAATGCTACTCCTCACCTCTTTCACGAGTATCTTCCAAAGCAGGACCCAAAACAAAATGGCGGAACCTATTCTGTATAATCAAAATTGAGAGTGATGGCGGGGAGGAAGGAGTTACACAATACAATTTCATAGCTGTGGGGACTCCATTTTCGATAGTAACATAGTCGATTGAATAATTTGTAAAAACGTTTTTCTCTTTAAATTTCAGCAGCGACGGTGAAGGAGGAAGCTGTCTGAGCCCATGCGATCTAGACGAGCAAGACATTGAGAATTTGGACGACGCGCGACGAGTAATCAGAGAACTCAAAGAGAAATGCAGAAATCAAGCTCATCAGCTTTTGGTGTGCCGAAGAAGAGTCAAGAAACAGGTAAAGTGGACGTTGGACGGTTGGAGGGCCCCCCCGGGGTGACCAACCGATGCCTTTAATTCTATCATCTATGAGATAGTCTTGCCTCGTCATCGAGGATTCGGACTCACGACGGTTGCCTTTGATTCCAGGACGAAATGGCTGCTCGTTTCCAGCAAGAGAGGGCGGATCAGTTGAAAGCTCTGTCTTCCCAGCTTCTCCTATTCGAAGCGAGGCTAATCAGAAAGCAGAAGGACATCAGCAATCTCCTGTCGCAGCGGGACGTGTTAATTGCTAGACAGCAGCAAGCTCTTCACCTTCTTCAGCACAGATTGGCAGAAGCCGGAATCGAATCCCCACTTCCGGATATATCCTGCTTTGTGATAGACTCTCCGACGGGAGATACTAACTTAGACTCATTAAACGATAGTGATAGTGCCGTGGTTCTCGAGGAAGGAAACGATCACGAACCTAATTTCCCGAGGTTCCGCTCCGGCTCAGATAGCGTGACTATAATACGAAGTGTGTCGGATGCCGTAGAACCGGGAGGGAAGTATTACTCACTGAGACGATCCAACGGTTTTCTAAGAAGGCCGGAGGTTTTAGAAACGGTTTACAGCGTCGAAGAAGATGGAGACGCCGACGGAAACAGTTCAACGCCGCAGTCGGAAGTCAAAAAGGACCCGGAATCTCCGGTCGAAGTCAAATCGAGTTCCCCGTCAGAAGGCACGACGCCGGTTTCGTCGAAACGACTCTTGTGGAGCACCAGCGGAAGGCTGCAGGCTCTCTACGGCAGTTTCGAAAGACTTAATCATTCGTCAGTTCCGAAAGCGGAACCGGATAAACCGGAAGAACAATCGCCAAATCACGTGACCACGTATAACCGAGTTATGAGCAATCACAGGTCGGTGACAAAGCCGAAGGACGTCAAGTATAAAAGGATCAACAAAGCCAAATCGAAATCGCTCGAGGAACTGAGAGGGAGACTGAAGAACTGGGTGGACAAGGGAAGCAAAAGCGTGATGGCCTTTGAACATTCCGAAGCTTGAACATGATGACGTTTCCTTGATTATGGTTTTCCTGATTTCAGGAATTTTGCAGTTACCGACGCGTGGAATTTTTATAAATTTTTATGTTTAGTCTTAATAAATTGTCTTGAGTTGATTGAGGACTAGAGTTCTTTTTCCAACCCTTAAATACCATCCCCTAACAATGTTTCCTAACTTTTATATGAAAATATTTTGGTTGGTGACTTCTATCCCAGCGATACTTGGTACAACTTGCTACCTTCCTCAGCTGTGAACCATTTTTTCTTAGTGTTTTGCCTTTTTGTCCTTATCCCCGATTTGCTCTTTATTTTTTGATGAAACAAGTCTAAACATGAGCCAAAAATTTTTTGAGAACAACCCAACCCAACCCAAAAAAGAGAAATGCATTCCCACACTTTTGACATATTTGAAGGAAACAGAGAATATTAGAACTTCATCCTCTAATATTATATTATCTAAGAACACAGCGAATTATTAGGCTAAAATCTCTAAAATCATCTAAGCATCCAATCATCATCATCATCTGTCGTCTTCGCGCTGAAGGTTGGTAATCAACAGGGCTATGGCGACCTTGCTGCGGATGTCATAGCGAACCAATCTCTTAGGTTCTTGAGCCACGACATTTTCCGTCTTCCAGGGTGTCCCTTTCCTCATTTCGGAAGTATTGCAGTTTCCGGCGTTTAACTTCGTACAGCAACTCCTCTTGCCCAAACGGGCTAGCACTTCCGCGTTTGTCATTTGTCTCGTCCAGGCTATTCTAAGCATGCGATGGTAAAGCCACATCTCAAAGGCTTCAACTCTTCTCTCTGGGGCCCTTGTTAGCGTCTCATCCTTCGCAACCACACAGAAGAACCGGGAGAACGTAACATCTCATTTTGAAGGTCTCGATTGCAGAGTGACCCCTTCATTCTAGTCAACATGCTTTGGCCTCCAATTTGGTCGATGTCTTTCCTCCCACCTAAGCCTGGATCCAATCACCCTGAAGACATCAAACCTTTGCTAACATTTCTTGAGACCTTAATCATAGGTTCTTGTCTCTTCTTCCTTGACTGGATGGAAAAAGAAGTTGAAGTGGCCTGGTGGTGGTGTTCTTGATTCTGGTTGTGTCACATCACCCCGTGGCAATGGGTAGCTACAAAAGTTTTTTTTACTGTTGGTTTACTTTTTGACCGGTCCAAAGATCAACAACGACAGCAACAAGCAACATTTTCAAATTCATTCCTCAACCTTATCCTCTTATAATTTAATTAGATCTGGAGGTCTGTGGGATAGTGGTCAAGTGCCAGACTAAGAAGTTATAGTCGCGAGGTCAAATCCTTCTCCCGCACCCTGTTATACCCAAAACGGGTGAAAAACGGGGTTAAAACTGAACTAGAACTTAGTGCTAAGGAGTTAAAGCTCCTTCAATTCAGACTGATAGTCTAGCAGTCGCATTAGCCATTCGCCTCTTAAAAATAAGACTTCGTCCCTTAGACAGATCAATGTTCGTAAAGAAATCGCAAAGCCCGTTTGCCATTCTTAAATCTTCGCCAAAATTTTCAAATTAAATGTCGCGTTTCCGGTGCTTGTTGTAGCTTCTTCTTCAATGGGCTGTGAATTTAACATTTCCTCCAAGTCGGTTTGAGTCAAATCTTCATCTTGCGATTCAAGCTATTCACATGGTTCTATCTGTTCCATTCACGATTTCGGCTGTTTCCAGTCAAAGTTTGAACTTGCACAGATTCTTCGTCATTTTCTGCAGGATTTATTGTGTCTCGCAGACTGTCGGGGACAAGTCGAATCGTGTCTCAACTTGTTTCGTGCCGTTTAGTTTTGTATCGTTTGGTCGCCACAGAATCGTTTTATTATTGTGTCTGTACTTATTAGATCCGCGTATCTGTTTATAACTTTTGCTCTCTTAGTCTAATACTTTTGTCCAGTTTTTGAAAACAAAAATCGAACGGAGCCATTTTTTGGCAGGAAAATTTGAAGGGGCGTAGTAGCGAAAATTAGGACTCATCAGACCTATTTAGTTATTTGGGTTGGGAGTTGTGGTACTGATATTCTTAATTTATTCACGTTTCTCTTTTCCTTTGGACTTTTCTCCTAATCAGTGGTTACTGATGGCCATACTTATCGCATTAGCCAGAGGTTATGTGATTTTAGTGTTTCCTCTCCCCAGTTGAAAATTTGTCAAACCTTTGAAACGAGGATACTGTTTGGAAGGTGGGAGACTACTTTGAGGCCTGCTATAGAGGATGTTTTGAGGTCGGAGGGTCCTGGGGTTGGGTGATTGAGCGTTCGCACTAATATCCGCATCAACACGGGTACCTTAGGAGAGCTCGAGGCAGAGAAGTTGGCTGCAGGAGCAAACCTACCCAGGAGGGAGTTGGTATTTAAGGAGACAGCTCATTGGGTTGACTTCTGTGTTAGTTTTAGTTTATTTGTGTTTGACTATATTTCATTTTTAGGCCAAACTATATATTCAGCTTTGAAGTCTGTGCTCAGCTGTATCTTCTTAGAGGCATCTAACCCAACCTAACCCATAACCTCCAACTACCCATAAACATAACCCAAACAAAACCCTCTCCAGAGCCGTTCTTAGGCTTTTGGGGGCCCTAGACAGGGAGCGTAAGATGGGGCCCTCGAAGCGGAGAGCAAAAGTGGTCCTCAGACGAGTGATTTAGTGTCGCCCACACTGTTTCGTCTTTGCTTGCGCTTAGCCATTATATCGATAATTCGGCCACCACAGAACATTTGTGACTGAACTTCTCGAATATATGGGCATATAAGTTGTCGGGTACCTAAAAAAAACTCGGCGAAGGCCCCCTCAGAAGTCAAGGTCCTAGGCGATCGCCTTGCTTATGCGTAGGAACTGCTCTGTCCTCTCCAACTAAACTATCCGCAGGTCTTACAAATACCATAAGAACGAGTAACCATTTGGCTTGTTGTAGGTCACTTTCACACTCACACACAAACCTAACATCGTATCAGCGACAGCAAAGAATCAGAACCAAAATCAAAATTAAACAAAAAATAAATAAATTAAATAAAACTATCTATTAAACAAATTATTTATACAATGGATTCAAAGTAAATAAATTATTTGCTAGTGTCCACCTCTGATTCCCATTCTTCCCCCCAACCTTCCCAGTTACTCCCGACTTCATCGGATTCGACGTCGAATTTCGTTTTCGACGTGTTGATGCTTAGAACCGGAGTTTTGCTGATGACGGGCTCCATGTCGTGAAAGAAATCGATATCGCCATTCGCAGTGCCTTCCTCATTCGCCGAGCTTTTGATATCGAGTGTCGTTATGTCCGGCAGAACCTTATCGACCACAGCCATCTCTTCGCTCTTCTTCCTCCTCGCTTCTTTAACCGTCTCAACTTCCGGAACTTCTTCCTTCGTGATCATAACAGACGCCGGCTCTTTGTCCTCCTTTATAGAAAGTCACAAAAACATTTTAATAATAAGAAGAAGAAAATTCGAAATTTTAGTGATTTGCTGTTGCTTACAGGAGAATCCCAATCAGACCAATTTTCTCCGTCTCCTTCCACTTCTCCAGCCGTTGTTGACGTTGAGAAATCTTCACCGCCATCAGGACTCGGTCTTTCCGGAAGTAAACTCTCACCGAACAACACTTCCGAAGTCTTCGTTTGAATTTTTCCGTTTTCATCTTTGGTTTTCCCTTTGTTCCCCTCAGAGGATACAGTGATCTGAGATTTGGGTCGTCCATCAGTGAATAGTTTCCCTCTGTTCCCACCGATCACTGTTGACGCTCCCAACATCAACACCAACTGAGCCAGAGCCTTCAGAGTCATGCTGACTAGCTGATCGTCCACGTCTTTAATGCCCACCAACAACTGAAACACGATTTCATCTTTGACAAGACAAACTTCCTTCAAGTCCTCTCTGATACAGTTTCGAGTATGTATACATGTATAACAATCCACGCAACTTATACAGTACTATCAGGCGAACCGGAAATAATTGCTACGGTAAAAGTGATAAATCAGCCGAATATATAAAATTCCTATTCATAACCACCAACTAATCATGTTAAATGTGTCATATTACAGAGAATTTATCACATTTACCGGCTGATTTATAAAATCTCCAACTTCTAATGCAGAATTTAAAGAAATATTGCTCACATGCTTCGCTTCTGTCACTTTTCTCATATTACAAGTGGTAAAAGTGATAAATCGTGCTAGTATAGTTATAATTCCCGGCGATTATTCATAATCACCAATTAATCACGGTATGTGGCATGTTATTAAGTATTTATCACATTTACCGGGTAGTTTACGAAATATTTAACTGGTGAAGGGGAATTTTAATTAAATATACCACTTGTAATGTAGAATTTTACAAGTTTGCCCAGGTTACAAATTTGATGTTTCATAAACTAGCCGGTAAAAGTGATAAATCGGGTGAATATAGTTCTATTAAGTATCTAACCCATCCATCACATTTACTGGTTAGTTTATAAAATGTCCGATTCGTATACTCAACAAACTTTTATTCAACTCTACAAGTTAAATACAAACCACCTGGTAAATGTGATAAATAGTCAAAAATCTGTCTCATACAAGCTTAGTTGGTTATTATGAATAATCGCCGGGAATCACACAATATTCGCCTGATTAATCACTTTTACCGGCTAGTTTATGAAACATTAAATTTGTAACCTGGGCAAACTTGTAAAATTCTACATTACGAGTGGTAAAAGTGATAAATCGTGCTAGTATAGTTATAATTCCCGACGATTATTCATAATCACCAATTAATCTCGGTAAATGTGGCATGTTTTTAAGTATTTATCACATTTACCGGGTAGTTTATGAAATATTTAATTGGTGATGGAGAAATTTTAATCAAAGATGCTTGGCGTTTGTCACTTTTCAGGCAAAATATAAAACTCTTCGAATGAAAAAGACAAAATTTGATGTTTGAACAATTACCTCAGGCAAAACTTGAGTCCTCAACTCTTCTCGAGTGAACATATCACAAAACAAATGGAAATTATTGAGCAGAATTAATCTGATTTGAGCATCCCTAACACAGAATATCTGCAACAGCTTTGGCACCACATATCTCTTGAATATATCTTCTGAAAACAATGCCACTCCAGTCTGCTTATCGTCTGAAATACACAGACCAAATCATTAGACGAGTGGTCAAAGCAAGTGATTAGAGCTTGAGCCCACTCACTTCAAATTCTGTTAAATATACTGTATATCAAAATGCTCACCCTTTTTGGGTTGGAGTATGACTGGAAGTAAATGTTTCTGAGCAGTTCCATCAAGGAAAACAACTCTCGAGAGAAGAAGTGAAACCAACTGAGATCCGATCACATCTTCAGGGAGTGTATACAACTGCTCTGTCAACTCGCTATAAGACAACCAAACAAATCATAAACAATGATCACACAACAAACTTCTCAACAAACAATCATAAATACCTGAAAAATTGTTCTTTCTCGAAGCTTGTTTTAAGAGGCAGGTCAAACAAAAATCTAGAAATCTTTATGAAGTCATGATTAAAAAAATTGATGAGACAGAACTTCTGACAGACTGACTCTCTTCTCTGGATCAGAATGTAGAAGATTCTTCTTACAAAATTCCTTAAATTCTAATAAAGAAGGGATCTCATCATTCGATTTCTTCTTTAACAAATCCTCAACCAAAACCCCGAATCCATATTTATCAATCGCATCTGCACTAATCTTCCCATGTGAATCCTCTTCAGGTGGAATCGCTTTCTCATATCTATGAATCCTTGTCTCTTGTAAATAACTCGAGGTGACATCAGAAAATCTATCAAAAAAATTTATAAAAATGAGATCATTACACATAGATTGTTTTGATAGGTAGATTATTCTGTTACTTACTTTTTTAAATATTCTAAACCACCCAACTTCCAAAATCCTTCAGGAGTCACATAAACAGAAGCCTTACAAACATTATTGTGTGATGACTTCGCTTTCTCATGAAGGAAGATAAGTGCAGTCAAAACATTATAAAGTCCAATACAGATTTCTAACGCTGATAGATTTGTTATAACAAGAGAAAGAGGTCTAACTTCTTCGGTAACCAAATGAAATTTATTATTTTTATTCCATGATGAAATATACTTAACTATGCAAGGATGTCTGTGAATCATTAAATTCTGTAACAGAAGGTTTTGAAATTTAATAAACAAAATAAATGAGGATATGAGATAAGTTTTGTAAACATTACCTTTGCAAATCTTTCCAGAGGTTTTATATTGTTTTGACTGCTTTTAGACTGACTGATAAAAACAGAATAAACACAGGGACTGTCATCTGAGTTTTTCCCATAGCACAGGGACCAGTTATCAGTGACCTCAACTGTCTCATCTTCAACGTCTATTTTAGGATAATGGCTCTCTTCATTACCCATGAGAACGGTGCTAAACAAAAGCATTTATAGCAGAACATTTAGAAAAAATTTACGACATGCACACTGCACAGGGGCCGTTGAATGTTGACCGGGATTTTTGTACGTAAATAATCCACCAACAGCCTGACCATGATAAAAATCGCGGGTGACGAATATCTGCCTTTTCGAGTAACTAGAGCCTGACAGGACGTACTTGACGCATGCGCAATAGTTTAACCGAAAATGGCGCCAAGAAATGTGTCTGTGACTGCGGAACGGCGATGTGTGGTCAAATCCCTTGGGAAGGAGAAAGTTAAACCAGCTGAGACCTTCAGAAGAATTGCAAGCAACGAACAAACTGTCACGGACAAGAGTTTACGAGTGTTGTGAAAAGTTTCGAAACTGGTGACGAACAAACCGCATGAATACAAATTATTCTTGAGAACCGGCGAGTAACAGTACAACCAAGGTTAACATCAGTGGCGGAAATGTTGAAACAATCATCCACGAGCACTTCCCCAAAATATGTGAAAGGTGGGTTGACAATAATAAAAATACAAACGACGATAAATGTAAATAGAAAACTCGATAGACATCTGACAATTTGAAATGTTTACAATTGTACGACCAAATTCCCGCTAGCGAGAGAATCTAGTACCACGACAAATTGCGTTTTACTGTCGTATACTCACCTCAACCGAATTTTATTTGTCATGTTTTAGTTTAATTTTCGTTTTATCACAAAATGGATGATTGGTTTAAGTCTTTGGAGAAACTCAGTTCTCCACCTGGAAATCCAATTTTTAGTGGGAATTCCGAAGACAGCGGGATAAAGTTTCAAAACGAGCAAGAAGCCATCGAAGAACTATGTCAGATTGTAGATGAAAATTCAAACGGAGGTGAAAAGCAGAATGTTACTCCAAAAAATATTGACAGCAGTATTATTAAAGAAACACCAACTACCCACAGTGAGGATATCTCTCAATTTAGGTTAAAAGATCCTCCTGATGTTGATGAAATTTTGTCGACAGAAGAATCCTCCATCACACCCACAGCACATAATGTTGGAATTATTAATTCTGCTTGTCAGCAAGTTCTCAAAGAAATGGAACAGCAACTCCTGGCATTATTAAAGAAGAACAGGAAAGAGCAGGAAGTAGTTTTAAGTTATCTCAACTCGAATGGTAAAGGTAAATTTAATGAACCCATTAGGAAGTCAAATCTTACATGTCTTGCAATGCCATATTTTAAGGATTCGCAGGGCTACTTACCTCCTCAGAATAAAGACGTTTTAAGGAAAATCAAAAATAATAAAATGTTACCAGCTGAGTTCATAAAGAATCCAGCATGTTGGAGTAATACAGATGCAAAGAAACTGATAAAAGCTGTTAATGTGATAGTATCAAGAGATCCCACTGCTCACAAGGTAATTGATGCTGACAAAATCGACTGGATGAAGATAGCAGCAACTGACATGGATGGGAAATATTCGGCAACAGAATGCAAGTCCAAATGGATGATGAATTTAAGACCAGACATAAATAAAGGGAAGTGGAGTTTGAAAGAATATAAAAATCTCAATTTAATTGCCCAGAAGTTAAATTACCAAAACTGGGATGAGATAGCTAGATTGTTGGGAACAAATCGAAGTGGATTTCAGTGTTGTGTTAAATACCAGATGAGAAGACCTTCGAAATGTGGGAAATGGTCTGACGAAGAAAGTGAAACCCTGATGAGGTTGGTTGAGAAGTATCGAATAAAAGACTACATACCCTGGGCGAAAGTGACCTGGCATTTTGAAAGAAGATCACTCAGACAGTGTCAAGAAAAATATCAGTATCACTTGGCAGACATCAAAAAAGGTTGTTTCACAATGGAAGAGGATTATGTTCTTGTTTATCTAGCAGCCAAGTTAAAAAATTTCGGAGAAGTCGCCAAATATCTACCAAAGAGAGTGTCCACACAGCTGAGATCAAGATTTGAGTATCTAGTCAACCTGACAATGCCTGATTTCACCAAAGAAGAAGATGAGTTACTGACCAAACTCATGGTACTGTATCCTAGGAATTGGGCTAAGATAAGCGAGAATTTTGTAAATCGTTCAAAACTTCAATGCAGAAGGCGGTGGAGTGAATTACAGAAATCGCTCACCCTCGACACTGACGTCCACAGCGAGGCAAGCGATGATGATGTCAGTCAGGGGATAATTT
Source organism: Columbicola columbae (assembly GCA_016920875.1). Lineage (NCBI taxonomy): Eukaryota > Metazoa > Arthropoda > Insecta > Psocodea > Philopteridae > Columbicola > Columbicola columbae. The sequence goes on from JADMLL010000010.1 coordinate 8,592,726, forward strand.
GCACTGATAAACCGGAAACGGACGAATCACTGAAAGAGCTAATGGATGCAAAGACCATTAGAAAGAACCTGAGGATGGTATCAAAGGGTTCGGAAAGTTTGACGCGAAAGAGAGTGAAATATCCGGAAGTGTATAACCAACTTGTTGACTACTACAAATACTGTTACAAATTCTGTTTCGGTCCTAAATGTAGAACCGTCAGCAATTCCGAAGAAGCGGTTAAGCTATCCAAAGAAATGAAAATGGTTATGTCAACCTTGTTCGTTCATTCCGGAGGGCCTCTGCCTTCTTTTAAGATCGACACACTTTCAGAAAATTGTGAGTTCGATGAAGAAGACATCGCCATCTTGTCTGAGATGGCTAAATCACAACCTTCGGGTGAAGTATCCGAAGGAGAGGAGGAAGTCTGACGAGGAATAAGGTGATACCACCAAACTATACGACTCTAGTTGGGATGAGAACTTTGACACTGGCTTGGGACAAGGTGAGGAGGTTTACTTCCTCCTATACAGAGCCACTACCCGGGAGATTCGACGAAGAAGTCGATCCGAACGAACGGATGCTGTTCACGGATGCTAAGAAACTGTTCAAGTCTCGTTTGAAAACGTTATTCGCGCTTCCTTTCGTGCTGTCGAACATTTCCCAAGGCGATATACACGGGAAACGTATTTACAAGCCAAAGTGTAAGAGGAAGGTGAAGCCGATGTCGAAACTAAGGCTGAAAGAAAAAGCGATAATGATGAGTCAAGCCTACAGGATGAAGCAGAAGATGGAAAAGGATTTGAGCGAGAGGGGAGAAGATGTCGAGTTTGACAGCAACGATTCTTGGATCATGGATGAGAAGCCGAGACGTGGAAGACCCAGGAAGAGAAGAATTTCCGCGGTGGAACGAATCGGTGAAAGTGCTGGAGCGAGCGGGGAAAGTTTGAGCGCGGACGTGTCCAAAATGAGACTACGGTCCTGTAAAACCGGATCCAAGTCAGAGATGAATGGAGGTAGAACGTGCAAAAGGAGGCGAACCGAGGGAATTTCAAATGATTCCGGAGATAAGAGTTGACGAAGGTAAGGCTTTCGGTCTTTGTTCCTCCGACGACACTCTCAATCGTTTCCTCTTCTTCGACTCTCTCGAAGACCATTCCGATCGTGTGGGTGGCTGGTACCAAAGCGATTGACCCCATCAGAATTTGTTGATTTGTTTTGACCTTTGACCTGGTCGACCGGAAGTAAAATTCTGACTCTCCTTGTAAAATAAAACAAAAAAAAAATTTGTGTTGCTCAAGATCTCTGGGTTAGTGGCCTTCGTTCTTCCTTCTCATTCCTACCGAGAAACAAAATTGTAAAAGTCATTCGTTTCATAAATAATGCACACTGGTAAGGAAATTGGTTTCATAAGTAATGCACTTTGGAAGTGACCCGTTTCAAAAGAAATGCACATAAGAAGTAAATTTCATAAATCTTGCACACTTTTAGGTTGCTCGCATACTGTAACAAAGAACTCATTCGATGATCACTTTAGCATCTATGAGCAATATTTTAGCGGGGAGTCGTTTCAAAAGTAGTGCACACTCGTACGAAAAACTGTTACCTTTCATAAATATTGCACAGTTCTAAGGGCAACTGTTAAATTTCATAAATACTGCACGATTTTAAGAAAAATTCATTTCAAAAATGATGCACATTTTCATGTGAAATCCGTTTCATAAATCTTGCACACTTTTAAGTTGTTTGCATATTGTAACAAAGAACCCATTTAATGAACACAAAATGCACTCGTTTAGCGAGGAGTGATTTCAAAAATAATGCACGTTTTTCATGAGGAATTGATTTCATAAATGTTGCACACTTTTTGGAGGTTGGCATACGGCAATAAAGAATTTGTGTAGTAATCACCCTAAATGCACCGTTTTAATCATGAGTCGTTTCAAAAATAGTGCACATTCGTACGAAAAACTGTTAACTTTCATAAATATTGCACAGTTCTAAGGCCACCTATTAAATTTCATAAATATTGCACAATTTTAACGAAAAAATGGTTTCAAAAACAATGGACCCTTTCATGAGGAATTCGTTTCATAAATCTTGCACACTTTTTGTTTGCTCGCATATTGTAACAAAGAACTTATTTAATCGATCCATCGGGGTCGGGGGTCTATACAGGGGTCGTTTCAAAAATATTGCACACTCGTACGAAAAACTGTTAACTTTCATTGCACAGTTCTAAAATAAAGAAAAACTCATTTCAAAAATAATGCACACTTTTGGAAGCAACCCGTTTCAAAAGTAATGCACATTTTCATAAGTAGTACATTTCATAAATCTTGCACACACATCTTGCTTAAATCACACTTTTAGGTTGCTCGCATACTGTAACAAAGAACTCATTCGATAATCACTCTAGCATCAGTGAGCAATATTTTAGCGGGGAGTCGTTTCAAAAGTAGTGCACACTCGTACGAAAAACTGTTACCTTTCATAAATATTGCACAGTTCTAAGGCTAACTGTTAAATTTCATGAATATTGCACAATTTTAAGAAAAGTCATTTCAAAAATAATGCACATTTTCATGTGGGATCCGTTTCATAAATCTTGCACACTTTTAGGGAGTTTTGTATAATTTTATGGAGAACTCATTTAATGAATACTCTAAACGTACTCTTATAGCTGGGGACCGTTTCAAAAATAGTGCACACTCGTAGGAGAAACTTGAATTTTCATAAATATTGCACAGTTCTAAGGCCAACTATTAAATTTCATAAATATTGCACAATTTTAACGAAAAAATAGTTTCTAAAACAATGGACCCTTTCACGAGGAATTCATTTCATAAATATTGCACAATTTTATAAAGAACTCATTTAATAAACACTCTAAATGTAGTCTTTTAGCTGGGGGTCGTTTCAAAAATAGTGCACACTCGTTGAAAGAGCTCATTTCATAAGTAATGCACACTTTCTAGAGTAACTTTAAAGTATAATAAATTTAATTTAAAAAAAAATTTTTTTTTTTATTTACTTAAATTAATCTATAACATAGACACCCGCTGTCACGTGACCTCCAAATTCCTAAAGTCTTTTCTTGTCGCAATAAGGAAAAATGAAAAGTTACCGACCGACAACCTTGGCAGTGATCATGCTCGTGGCCAACATCCCGTGACGCAAATCCTCGTCTCTCTTTGAACGACCAGGATCTTGTTCTTTGATTTTTCGAAGGATGTTGCTGACCTCAGCTCGAGGTCATGAAAGACAAAAATCGCCGCTAAGATTTCTGATTTAATTGGTTGGGAGTTTGCTTTTGGCCCAACAACCTCATTCCCAGCGTGATGAGAGGGATTTCCAGAGCCATGGAGAATATGAAAGCACAAAAGTAGATGATGCCTATGTGACCGAAGAAGTAGACAGACTGGAAGATAGAAGAAGAGAGTTAAAGGATGGGTTTTCGTTTTGTTAAGTTGGCACCGATTTGAATGCTTACCATTTGAAAGATGTCTAAGTGGGTGGCTGTCTCAGCGTTGGACACAATTAAATTAATTATCACAGGACTAAGTAAATAAGCCGAGTAGGAGAGTTTGCTGAATGGTATCCAACCCGGATATGATAAAATCGGTTTTAACGGGCCTGGAACGAAATGAAAATGGTGAAAGTCAGCTGTCAAGTGAGGAGTATAGTCTGGAGTAGATGGAGGATTGTGTTACCTCCATTTCCCGTGCAGCAAGCAATCGCGATCCAAGAGAGACCAAATCCCCACGCCGTTCGACTCAAGGCGGTGTGTAGAGCTGTCGATATGATGGACATGTTCTTGCTGTACAAACCGAATAGCGCCCAAACGCAGCAGAGCGTTCCCACTAGCCAACAGGTGATGAGAGTCGTCTGGAAAATCCCAAATTTTAGGTTAGAAAGTGGGTGTGAGGTCGGTGTGAGTTGAGTTGGGTCGATCGACTCACTCTTTTAATGACAAGCTCTCCTCTCAGGTGTACGACGAAGTAGCCTGTGAAGATGCCGACTAGATAGGGACCAACCCGAGTCCAGGGAGAGTAGTGAAGGACGTGTAGTAACGCTAGTTGAGGCTCCAACCTGTAAGAACGGAAGTAGAGTGTTTAGAAGATGGTAGAAGGGGTGGGGGGGAGAAGACGAAACTTACGTTGGGATGTATCGGTTATTGTAGGACAGGTACCCAGCGAGGAAGGAAGACATGATGATCAAGGTCACACCGACGAATGACGCGAATTTCCAAAATCTGTGAACCGATTTAAGAGCATAACTCAAACACTGCACTCAGAATTGTGCTGACGTATGTCATGGGAACGACTTACCGCGTCGAGATAATCAAAATGAAGACTCCCATAAGGAAGTATTGCATGTCGGTTGATAGGTACCAGCTCCAAGACAAACACTGAAATCATTTCCACACAATGGAATAGTGCTTAACTCTTGAACAAACCAAAATCTAGTTAACCAGTCTCACCATTTCATCTCCTTTGAAGAGATTGTTTATGTAAGCGATGTTCCTCCACCAGTACTTCCGGCAAATCTCATCCGCAGGTTCATTCACTTCGAATAGACTCGTGTCTCTCATACTTTCAACGCTAATCATAGCAACGGCCAGAACTACAGCATAAACAGGTGTCAACCTGAAGAGATGGATATAGAATTGGGTTTCGTTCTCTGTTGGGGTGAATACCAATCGGAAAGAGCCTCCCTTACCTGAGGAATCTTTCCACGACAAGCGAACTAAACTCGTTGACTTTGCTCTTAATACTAAAACTCCGATCCGTTTTCAACGATCCTCGACGGTCTTTGTAGTAGTTGAAGGAGAGAATGAAACCACTCGTGAAGAAGAACGTATCCACGGAGAATGTCGAGTTGCTGACTATATGCTCGGAGAAACCTCCGGAGAGTCTCTGGGCGAGGGGTTTGTTGTCTGAAATTGTCGAAACATTTTCGGTTTCTTGTTTGGGTGGTAGCTACGGGGAGAACAGTTTTTGAGATCAAACCTGCGTAGTATTTGAGGTAGAAAACGGAATACAGCCAGACGAGCCAGATCATCGCCAAAAATCTGAGACCGTGGATGACGCACAGTTCGTCCGGTTTGTCGCGGTTCCTCTCGAAAATCATTTTTATGTTGGACGTGATGGAAAAGCAGGAGCAAAGGTTGGCAACGAAACCCGTCTTGTGGTCCTCCACCAGGTGACTCGGGTTCGTTTCCTTAACCGTGTGAACCGGAATGGATTTGTGTTGAGAATTGTCTATCTTCAGTTCGTAACCTGTAATTGTAAGGTCAAAGGTCATCCTACACACGGAAGAACTAATCCCTGTTGTTGTGTTTTGTTTCAGGTTGCACTGTCGTCCCTAAGTCTGACTGTGATCCAACCAAACACCCGTATATCGTGCCTGAAGACATCAACACGATGTTTATGTTCTACGTTCTAACATTTTTATGTTTATGTCGGAAATAAAAATAAAAAATTTTCTTCATGTATGTGTTATACTTTACTCCTCCCAGGTTGTACCGATTGTGCCTGGAAGCACGAACCACTCAGTCACAACTTACAGTTATTCAAATTGTTGTCCGGTGTTAGGAGATCAGAGCTTTCCTGAATGTTCCTCGTTTTTATCGATTCCGAAATTTTGTTGTTGTTCTTACATCGATTTTCGAGAGCTTTTCGCTTTTTGAGTGGCGTCCAAACGTACACATCGTACACCGTCCCGGAAATGATCAACAAGAGAGCTATCGTCATGACGATACTGAAACGAGAGAAGTCAAAGGATTCAGCTTAATCATGACGCTCAGACGGTAGGGTTGTAGTTAGGCTCGATCAAAAACCTCACCAGAGGGTGATCGTAAGAGGATTATACATCCAGGATATATTAGGACGAACTAGTCGAACTTTTTGAAACTCCATCGTGAAGTTGTAGAGACTTTGAACTGTGAGTGAATTCTCCTTCGCCCATTCGGTGAGAAGAGGTTTCAAGTCGCCGGTAGTGCATACCGAAGGTAGACACAATCCTAAATGAATCAAATCCTGAAAGTGTCAACTTGTTAACAGCAACGCTCGGGAGGATATTCGTAATCCACGTTTTGTTTCTCTAATTATTCGAAAATGATAATTGCCCACCTCTGGCGATGCATCGATCTGGCCTTGTAGACTTGTATTCTGTCTAAACAAACTTATGTAAAAGTCGACACCGAAAGGTGGGAATCCGAGATTGGATTGGTGAGAAGATAGAAACGGTTTCTTCGAAGAGATCCATCGACATTGTGAGTATGTTCCCAGCCAGTAATTATTCCCCCAAATGAATCCGTTAACGGGTGACCCACTCGAATCGAGAACTGAAAACACACAAATTTTATCACAGAATCGTTCAAAGTAAAGCCAGTTAACCCGTCAGAACGGCAGACTTACTCCGAAGCGCCCATGTTTCGTGTTTCTTAACAGCGTAATAAAAACTTTTCAGCTGACCAGTACACGAGCTTTTGACTTTGAGCGAATTCCTCGCAGCAACTTCCGCGAGTCCGTACAACGGAAACTGTGATTTTAACAAGTCTTCACATGAAACACTTGAAACCAAAAAACCGAGTATTAAAAAGTAATTCGGAACGATCATGACTCTCGAAAATGAATAACCCGATTTCTAATCCACGCGAAACACAACTGCTAACTTAGCATGATAATCCGAGGAACGACTCGTTTGTAACACTCCACCATTCGACACAACACACCCCCACCACTTTCCATTTACAAGGAGATGTATTCTTTAGTCGAACACAACATGCACCTAAATTTGAACGAGGATCTTTCTTAAAAGAGAGCCACTTCCTACAACCAATGAGGATCGACCTCAAAACTGAAAAATAAAAGTAAGAAAGAAATAAGTAACGATATATCCTCGTCGAGTGAATTTTATTACGCAACGAAATTTTGCTTTTGAAAGACACGGTGGAAACGTTCCCCAAGGTGGAGTTGGTTTGTTTATGAATCGACTCGAGAAGAGAGAAAAATGTTGCACAACCCAACTTACTTTCCTAACCACCAGATTGAAATTCAGTTCGATTTAAAAATACAACCAAACGACTAATTCCTCTTCATCCTCCATTTTTATTAAATATTTACTTATAAAAACTTTCTAATGTGTGCATTAACAAATAAACAACCCATTAAAAAGAAATTTAAAAAGGAATCCACGAAAATGGTTGTTTAATGAATCAACGGCTATTTTTAAAAGATGGTGGAGTCGTTGGAGGGTGTAAGCGCGTCCCCAGGGATGCCAACCTAAAATCGTCAACGCGAAAGATTTCCCCGCCGTTTCGCAACCCCATCCGATCAAACCCGTTCGACGTGAGGGATTCAAAATTTCTTTTTTTAATGACGCACCCGGGGTCACAATACTTCGCGAGATGTTCGGCCTTCTCGCGTGGCGCTCTTTCGAGCAATCACTTTCTAATTTTTTCTTCACAAGCCATCGAGGAGAAAGACTGATCTCATAAAAAGACTTTACGTAACAAGCGGTCCTTAATCGTTAACTTCTCGTCTCTTTTAGATAATTTTTCTCTCTCTCTCTCGCATATTGCGCTTATTTACCTGTATTTCTTGTTCGAATCATTTACCTTCCATCGAAATGATTGTATTTCCTCATTTTCACATGCTTCTGGATTTTTTTACTTTTTAAATCAACCAAACTGATTTATGGTCCACCATTATTGCCATGTATCGCGGAGGTTGTGCACACTAACCGTTTTTCCAAGCTCCTTGAAACTGTGAAATTGCTAAAAAGAATGTCTTCGGTGGTAGATAAGGTTGTCTAGTACAGCTTCATTTCCTTGAAAATAAAATATCGCAGAAATTATGAATAATAGTTAAAAAACCGGTTTAAGAAAAAAAACAAAGCGTCAGAGTGAGAGAATATAGAAGGCGGTGGAACAATCATGAAGTTTTCTTTAGATCAGGAGTAAGCAATGCACAAGCCGCGGGGCTTAAGGACCGGTCTCAAGTTTTTTCTCCGCCCCACCAAACCACGTAACTTATCACACAAACGGACTGCATATTTTGAAAGTGATGCAAATCCATTTTGTTGAGGTTTTGAGGAAGATCTGCCGATCAGATAATTAAATCACATGTCGAGCGATTTTTCTGCTTACTTACCGATTTATTAATTGGCGACTCAAAATGTACTTATACCACTTTAAAAATCAAAGGTGTTACTCTGAAATAATTTCATACCGATCATGCGATGATAGTCCTTTACTTACGCCATTTTCGAAACTGAATGTTCGTATATCCACGAATTTGTTCCAGCCCTTCTAGACTTTCTCCCCTGGACTTGGGTAGCTTTGATAGTTAAAAGTCTAATTCTGATGAGAATTAAAACTTTCCTCTGGTTTGGAATTTATGAGCGAGAACCTTTCAAAAAGCTGGTGCACCTTGAAGCTTTTTAATTAAAAACAAAACCCGATGAATATTTGACCTTCACACGAATCAAGGACGAAGACTTATTTTCTGTGACAATACTCAATTTAAAGTTTAATCCTTGTTAACAGAGACAAAAGTCCTCACGCCAAGGTTGTTAGTCTTCTTCGTCTGACTAGAAGTTAGAATCTTCCTTGAACTCAGGCTTCAGGAAGGGAAGGATTTCATTTACGCGACCTGGTAAAGATGGTACGATGAGGACTCTTTCTCGTGTTGAGGAGGGAGACAAAGTCCAAAAAGTTCCTTCTAGTGCTAAATATCTATAAAACGACTCATTCGACATTTGTGCATTATTTTTGAAAGAAATTCTTCAAGGAAGTGAACAAAACTCTCCCCGAAGGAACGCATTGTGCGTGAAACAAATCCTACGAAATAGTGTGCATTATTTATGAAATGAATTCTCACTTACATACCTATCAGGTGTTAGGTACTATCGGTGTCTTGGTCTATGGTCTACACCATCTTTTAAACTTACCTGAACCTACCGCTACCACACTTTCGGACTTATGTTCTCGCGCACCCTCTGTTGGCTTCATCTTTAATTTCTGTCAGACTGAAAAAGGTGGCCACATGAATAATTGCGGGTACACCCTACCACGGATGCCATACCTGTTTTGAATACTGCACTCAAAAAGTTACTTAATTAAAATATTCATATACGTGAGTAGAACTGGTTTCATAAGTACTGCACACTCTTGGGAAAATATTGTTTCTTGTGAAAGGGTTACTAGATCTCATAAAAGCTGTACGATTTTTGGGAAAATCTCGTTTTACGTATTATTTACCCTTTTGTGAGGAGTTTCTTTCATAAATATTGCACACTGTTGGCAACATTTTTATTATTTCTCGTATTATTTTACTCGTAGGAGTTCCTCTGGATAAAGGTTTCATAAATACTGCACGATTTTTTGGGGAAATCTCACTTCACAGAGAATTTGCACTTTTGTGAAGAGTTTCTTTCATAAGTATTGCACACTGTTGGGAAAATTTTTGTTATTTCTTACGAATGAATTGATAGGTTTCATAAGTGCTGCACAATTTTTGGGGAGATCTTATTTCACAAACAATTTACCCTTTTGTGAGGAGTTTCTTTCATAAATATTGCACAGTTTGGTGTTCTTTCTTTTCCAAAACTAAATTTCATGACTGCACAAGTTTCTGGGGTAAAAAAATTTTTTTTTTTTGAACAGAGGATATTTGCAAACAGAATTCTTCTATTTCACCCTTTGTAACTAGTCCAAACAAGAGCAATACTTCAGAGTGGGTTTTGGAAAGAAACACCAAACTGTGCAATATTTATGAAAGAAACTTTTCACAAGGGGGTAAATTGTTTGTGAAATGAGATCACCCCAAAAATTGTGCAGCACTTATGAAACCTATCAATTCATTCATAAGAAATAATAAAAATTTTTCAACAGTGTGCAATACTTATGAAAACTCTTCGCAAAATAAATTCTCTTGGGAAGTGAGATTTACCCAAAAATCGTGCATTTATGAAACCTTTATCAGAGGAACTCTACAATCCTTCCTGAGGGAGGAGGAGGTATGTCGGACTCGCACCGACTGAACTCCTGAGTGGACATCCTAAGGGATTGCAGAGAAGATCCAGGAGCGTGCTAAAAATCACCAACCCTGCGACTTTACAAGTCAGACTAGTCTCATCCTCACGACCAGGCCTGTAGTAGCCTCGCCGTCTTCCGTCCGGTTGACTCATCCAAGTCAGTTTGGAACACGACCTCGAAGGACACCGCGACACTCCCTCCCTCTCTCGCGAGCATTTATGAAACCTAATAATTATGAGAAGTAACAAAGGTTTTATGCAATATTTATGAAAGAAACTCCTCACAACAGTGTAAATCATTTGTAAAATGAGACCTCCCCAAAAATCGTGCAGTATTTATGAAATCTAATAACTCATTCGTAAGAGAAAAAAAATTTGACCAACAGTGTGCAATATTTATAAAGAGAAACTTCTCACAACAGTGTAAATCATTTATGAGATGATTTCCCAAAAAGATTTCCCCAAAAACTGTGCAGTATTTATGAAATCTAGTAACTCATTCGTAAGTAAAAAAAATTTGACCAACAGTGTGCAATATTTATGAAAGAATCTCCTCAAAACAGTATAAATCATTAATGAGATGACATTTCCCCAAAAACTGTGCAGTATTTATGAAATCTAATAACTCATTCGTAAGAGATAACAAAAATTTTACCAACAGTGTGCAATATTTATGAAATGAGATTTCCTCAAAAATCGTGCAGTATTTATGAAACCTACAAGATCCTTTCCAAGAAATAATAAAAAAATCATCAGACAAAATCCTACAATTTCATTACACACGACACAACTCTTGAGAAAATTCATTTCATAAATAACGCACACTTACGGGAGGAGTAGTGTAGTGGTTAAGCTCCTGACGCAATGATCGTGAGTTCGATCCTCCTCCTGTTATACTCAAAAAGGATGGAAAACAGGATTTTGAAAGGACCACACTTTCATGACAAAGGCCATATCACAAGAATCGAATTGCTACCACAACACTACACCCTACAACTAAATACAAAAGGATACCAACACCCCCAAAAACCAAAAACCGATAACCAACAAACTTTCGTTTATTAACAAATACTGTATATATTTATTAATATTATTAATTCAGCGTTTTCATCAATATCAAAGAGAAAACAAACAAAAGAAGTTGTCAGTAATTCGTCGCGGCGCAACCAAAAATTTCCCGAAATCCGGTTACAAAGAGACAAAGTAAACAAATAAATCGAAGCGCGATGGGGCTTCAACAAATACCATCGACAAGTAAAATTTTATTTATTTATTTATTTACTTTCAATAATACAAAAAAAAAATCTGTTTTCCAAAAATAATCAGTCCGCCCCTGACACGCGAACCAAACCGAATATCCGGATAGCCCGCCCGTTTCTGCTTATTGATTCTCTCTCGATTGTTTATTTATTTATTTATTTATTCTAAGCAAAAAAATTTTTTTTTATTTAGCAGCTGACAAATAATTTCATCATCATCGTCAAATAGCTGAACAATAAATTTGTTAAAACTAGACTTATAAAAAAAAATTTACAAAAAAGGAACTATAATTCAGAACAAACAACAGGTACTCAAAAAAAAGCCAAAAACCTGGGAAGTGTTTCGGATTTTGCTTTAGCCAACACCACACACAAATCAACTACGTCAAATTGGCTCACTTCTACCTTACTCAAAATAGGCGTGTAATCGAAAATCCGGATTAACAATTAAAGCCAATTTGAGTCTTCTTTCCTTTTCAAACACTAGACACACAACTGAGTCTATTTGACTCACTTTCATATATGTCAAAAACCGAAAATCGATGTATGGGAACAACAAAAAAATTTTTATTGATTTGTTCCTATGAGTCAATTTGGCTCACCCCTAGCCAATATATGCGTGATCAACATCCGTCACAAATTTAACGAATTGAGCCAATTTGTTTCCTATTAACAAATTCTATTGAAAACGTTATAAAAATTTTTTAAGATTTTTTTTAAAGACACTAGGTATATGAAATGAGCCGATTTGACTCACATTCATAACAAGATTGTAAAAATGCCTTCGACAAAAACTAATTTTGAGTAAAAAGTCTTTAGCTTTCATTAAAATCCACATCCAACCATGCCCCTTGCAACTAAATATTCTTATTGTGTTGACTGAGTCGAATTGGCTCAATTATGAGTTACGGTAAATACACGTACACTCAAAATCCTGATTTAACGCTTAGACTCAATTTGATCATTCAATAAACCGACTTAGCTTTCCACGGTTTTCTTTAAAAAACATTGAGTCTATTTGACTCACTGATTATCGTTCCATAACTAACGTCCTCAACAAAAAACATTTTTCTGTAGTAGACAAAAGTCTTAAATAAATTTTTAAACTGATTTGCAAATATTTTCTTTGCAAAAAAAAACGAGTTTCTCGACTGAGTCAAACTGGCTCACTTCTATCTTACTATTAAAAGGTGTATAATAGACATCCGTAAGACTATTGTTCACCAATTCCAACACTATACCAACGCAATGAGACTTGGTTGTAACAAGGCTTTGTGTAGTTTTCTATTAAGAAGTCAGACATTTCTCTGAGTCAATCTGACTCAGTAATACTATTTCATGCTTTCAAAAAGCAGGAATTTTAGTTTGGAATTAAAATTCTCCCAATATTTATTTTAAATTGATTTTCAACTAGTACCTTGGAAAATAAAAAAAAATTGTGAGTCAAAATGGCTCACTAAAAAAATTGTAAATGAAGGTTTGACCAATATCTGTACATCTAGTGTTTCAAAATAATTTCTTTTAAATAACAACAAACGAAAAAATTATGGAAGGTGGTACAGAAAGGAAGAATGGAGACCAAAACCGAATGAATGGAAGTCAAAAGTCTGATTTCGAAAGGTGGAGGATTTGGAAAAGAGGTGACAGTAACAGGGGAAGACTAACATGAATCCAAATTCATAATAATCATCCACTAGTCTAAAACCCAAAACAAAAAATTTCTGTCTGAACCGTAAATGATTCTGGTTGGAGTTGATGGTGGTGAGTGGTGTGGAGGGACTAAGAGAGAAGAGAGAGATTGGCAGGCACCATCATCCCAGCTTTTCACACATGATGAAACCTCCATTTTCAAACTAGATAACACTATGGTAACTATTACCTACATAAAGATTCATTCCAAAGCCTCGGAAGTGGGCCCACCATCATCACTTCTCTCCTCCATCTCCTCTTATCAATCACTTAATAACATAAAATAAGACACAGGAAGAAAACCTCCAAAAAAACAATTCAAAATTGGTCTGTTTGGTGGTGACACCAACCATAAAACTGTAATACTGTAACAAATTTCGAAATTCCGATTTTGCCTGTCTTCACAATCATGTCTTCTGCCATAATTTTTATTATTAACCAAAAAAAAAATTATTGCAATGAGTTAAAGCAAATCCGTTTCCGCTTTCTTCTTCTTTCTTAATGGAATTTCCGCTTCCCATTTCTTCGTCTTCTCATCTTCTGATTTTCTTCGATGTTACCTATTCTCTTCGATTACAACTTGTTTGAATACCCCCGTCGCTTTTGTCATTTTACTTTTGACTACATCTTGACTACCTAACGCGGTAGTACCATCTTTGGCTATGAACAACTGAAGACCCGTACCTGAAAGGAAAAAATAAAACCCAAAAATAAGTCAAATCAAGTCAAATTAACATTTTTACAAACGAAAATACTACATTTTAATAAAAACGGTTAACTTTCATATCCGCCATGTTGAAATTTGACGTGGTACGTGAAACCACCACCGTTACCAACAGAGAGAAAAATATCTGATTGGTCGAGATTGTTGTGATGTCACAATAGAACTCGTGTCTAATTGGTTGAGAATGACGTCACGATGCTAGTATTGTTTAAACGTTTTCAAATTAATTTGGAAAAGGTTTCGATTGTTTCAACGGTCATTCTTTTCAGACCTACTGACGACAAACCATTTTGAGGAAAATGGGTCCATATTTTGTTCAAAATTCTTTTAAGACTAACAACACTTCAATAGGTGTTGCTGACTCAGTGGCGACGCCAGGGTGTGGTAAAAAGTTAGGAAACACAAAAGACAGAGTCGATGTCTGATTTATTGCATGTAGTGCTACAGCTGTTGTGCCAACCAGGCACCGCACTAGCATTTGAAGAGTCCTCCGTCACTGACTAGTTCGACAATTCGTCATATCAACGTAAACCAAGCCACGGAAATTTCGTAAATATCCGTTCCGATAAGGGTGTTTAGACGATATTTGACTGACCTCGAGACATGAGTCAGCATTCTCGCACAACTAATCAGCGAATCATCAACACAAATCACATGTCCCTGAACACCCTGTCCCATGAAACCTCCCCAAAAGAACTTACTCTCAGAGCATTCGTCCGGTTGAGTTAAATTAGAAGAGCGAAGTAATTCATCTATAAGACTATTTGGATTAACTCTAGTGACCTCGACGCGGCCCCCGCTGCTTCCGCTGCTTTCTTCCGCCTTCTTTCTACGATCTATTGCAGACTTAGCTCTATCAAGAGATCCTGTTTCGCTCGGAGCCGATCCGGAACTGGCGTTTCTGCAAGAGATAAAAAGAAACCACTAAATGAGTCCAAAAACATCAAATATCCACTCACCATCCACAGAAAGCCTTAACAAAACAATCTAAAAAATCCGGAGAATCGCTGACTAACACTGCTAACAACTGACAAACGAAAAGAAACTAAATCAAAACAAAATCATTCGCACGAGTCAAACCGACGAATGGAAACTCAAAAGAAATTAATCGATAACCGCCAACACATCATCTCTAACAGACGTCAAAAATTCCAAGACTACTTGCTAACCAATAAATAAATAAACGAAAGCATTCAGCAAAACAAAAGCCAACAGCAAAAACCAAAATCTAAAGACAAGCTGGATAGAGTCTGAGTATAACTAACACTGTGCTGCTTCGCCGGTTGATGTGAGATGAATGAGAATCGCCATTTTTCTCCTCATTCGATTCTTCTTCCGGATTATTCGCCATCAAACCCAATTTACTTCCGCTTCCGCTCTCTAAAATTTTTCGATGTTGGCTCATCATGCACCTGAAATAAGGATCCTTCACCGGTTATGAAAACCAATCGAAACAAAACATTTCAGCAGAGAGAGAGAGAGAGAGGGAGAGCACAACAAAAGAAAGCAGAATCGTAAAAACAAAAACCGTTCAGGCGCAGTAGAGACCTGATTACCGAACCTGAAATTTGAAAAATAAATTTAAAGACAAAGTCAAATCGAGGAACCTAAGGAAGACATTTTGGAAAACTTGTCCAAATATAAGGCCCAAAGAGGCAAAAACTTAGCCAATTAGATCAGCAGTCAAAGGTGTCACGTGACGTCATTTTAACGACGCATCAAATATGAGAAAGCCACGCTCTCATCTCTCTAAAACGCGTAAATAAAATACGCATAAAAATTCAAATTTAAATAAAACCAAAGGAACAAGTAAATAAACGGTTGTGCAAAACTTATGAAACGCACTTCCAGGTGAAACAAAATGCATTCCAAACACGAGACCAATATCAGGAAATTCGTCTATAACAATAAACAATTGTGCATTACTTATGAAAGAAATCGTCGTCTAAGTGTGCATTATTTATGAAAGAAACATGAATTCGTCTGACTAAGTACCCAAATTTTTAAACGCGTAAAATGAGACCCGGTTGCATTCGTATATCAAACTTAACTTGCATCAATTCGCACCTTGTCATGGTCATGTTAATGTCCTGCGCTACTTTAAAAGGTTGCCGACCGCTGACCATAAATGCTGACAAGAAAAATCAAAATTGGGGTAGAAATACTGCTGGAAACAATTACCAAACGTAAGAGAAAGTAAGCAATCGCCGAAGGACAGTTAATTACCTCGTTCTTGTCCTTACTAGCTCCAAGACAAACTAAAAGTGAGAGAGGCCTTGCTAGCACGTCTCAACAGGCGAATTGCTAGCTATCAGTCACGTGACTTGAGTTTAAGAGGAAATATGACATGTCTGGAAGGAGAAATTGGCTTTCCTCACCAAAACCAAGCTTTCGGGAAGCTACACACGAATGTGGAATTAGGCGTAAGTGTGACTATATACAGCAGTAGTTCCCAAACCTTCCCCAGTCAGTGTGCCTGTTTTGAGTTTAGTTTTTTCCACAGCGCCCTTTCTTACATACATAAATATAATAATCAACCTCAACCAAAGGCTAAAATCCTTGCGGCGCTTCATAAAGACACTACGGCGCCCTGCGGCGCTCACTTCTGTTACACAAGACAACACACAAGGACGGACAAATATGTTAAAAGAGTAAGTTCAAAAATATCACAAAAACCTGAAAACTTATTAATTAATAAATTAATAATGATGTCATTAAGTAAACAAACTCGGGTTCAAAACTAAATTTACAAACTTTCACAGCCTTCTAAAATTATCTCATGAAAAAGCTGTCAGTTATGACGATCGACAAGGTTCCGACAATCCAACCGGTACCAGTTACCTCGGCGATGTCAGCTAATCCACACAAACGAACCACACGTGGGAAAACACGAGTGAGAACATTCCAAACAAATCACCAACATCTACTAATTACTCTAATTAGCAAAAGTGTAACAAGCAAAAGAAAAAGAAGCTTACCTCGTGATGGCAGTGCTATCGACGAAAGAAGCAGCGCACGACCTTCGGGCGACGCTGGGCGAATGCAGAATGCCAGGAGAGGATAAGGACTTGCTGGGATTGGTCAGAGGTGGTAACCGTAACAAGGCCAGGGTTTCCTCGTCGCCAGGCCTGAGAAAACAAGGACTCGTTAGCGATTTCAACAAGGGACCGCCACTTGACGTCGACGAATGAAACCCGTTGCACGGCCGTAGTTTGCTGTGGAAATGACCTTTACGAATGGGAATCGAATTTTTCTCGGGTGAAGGAGGAGTCGTGGAAGAAGGAAGCGGGGGCAACCGCGGCGCCCAAACTGGCCAAGAGGGAGACCTACAAGTAAAGCAACAGGCAAAACAGACAACTAGATCATCATGCTAATACTTCCGCCAAAATTTTTATATATTTACAGTTATATTTACATAAAAGCTCCAAATTTTTGTTTTAAATAATAATTCTACTCCTAATTTTACTCTCTTGCGTTCAAATCAAATTTTCCATCCCAAAATTAAAAATAAAAATTCCCCCAAAAGTGTACTATGCGCCCCAACAGCAATAAGGAAGACTCTAGCAGTCAAACTCCATCTAACAACCTCCCTCAGCTTTATTTATACTAATGCCAACCGCAAACCATATTCAACTTAAACTACTATCTACACCAACAAACATTCGTCAGATCAGACCCAGTTTCATGTCACCCCTCACCCTCACCATTCTCAAAATTTGAAAATGACACCAAACCGCAGGAAAGAGAGCTAAATTTCAAATTTCACACCCAAACCTCCTGCCTTCTTCATACTAAAATTGTCTTCAGAGTGAGAGGTGAAACAAAACTACCTACACTACAGCTATGTCTCGTTTTACGCGCTTTGTAAAGAGTATATAACCAATAATCGCGTAAAAAAGAACCTTATTTGACATTGAAACAAGTCGCACAACTCTAATTACAACTCAAATTTTTTTTATTTATAAGAAGACCAAATCAACTCATGTATTATAGTAAAATCGAAAAGTCATCTAAGAATCAAGATTTTATTAAAAATAATATAAGATGCTGCATTTGGTAATGTAACGCCGATTTAAAGACCCATTTTCTTAGAATCAAATACTAAAAATTTGTTGACGAACTACAGCGCAATTTAAAAATTTTCCATAAAACTGGGCGTCATTTAATAACTATCCGTGAGAGTGCTTACTAATGAAATAATCACTTTTAAAAAAGTAACTGTCTTTCTGTCTGTCTAACTCAGCGGTTCCCAGAATTTTTGGAAAACCCTAAGCAGAGCACCTAAATCAAATTTTCAAAATCCTCTTCCGTTTCTATTATACTATCATATCACCGCTCTCCAAATACACCTGTGGTAATCATCCCCTCCCCGTTTCGAATCGCTGTTGGGAACCACTGATCCAACTTTTGAGGTAAAGTTTTCAAAAAATTGTGCAATTGAATGTCACGTGACTAAGCAACAAAACGCGCAAAACGAGACATGACTGTACCAACCTAAACCTAACGCAATAACTATTTGAATACTAAAAATATAAAAGTTTAATTGTAAAGCTTCAAACCAAACCAGAAATCCGAAAACCGGAAACGAAAGCTTCCCCACACCTCCAAACCAAAGTGCACAATTTCCATAAACTAAAAACGTGAACACCATGCAACTAAATCCTCACCGACCAAACAAACAAAGAATCGATTGTCCTTCCCGCTTCGCACAAACGTTCGAAAAAACAACAGGAAAACAACAAAAACCGGATTTTACTTTATTATTTGTTTAAGTAAATAAACAATTAGTCAGTAAGCGATGAAAGAAATTCGTTTAAACAATACGAATCTGTTATTTTAACAATCCCCCAACGCAAAGAAAAAAGCAACGTTTTCTCTCTTAACCAGTTTAGGTTAGGTTGGAACGCACAAACGCGAGCTTTAAAACAAAGAAAGCCTCAGGTTTACAAAACTTTCTTCCGTTTCCGGAATTATGACGTAAACTAAGCTCGACTATAATCCTATTAACAGGAAAAAAAAGCTTTCAGCGATGAGACTTCCGGTTGCCCTGACATTTCCCCCTCCCCATAATATAAATGTCAACCAGAAAGTAATATCGTATATATGTCCCGGTAAAAGTGATAAATCAATATATATCATTCGACCAACTGAATTGGGTGAAAGTCACAAATTAATAGCTATTTATCAGATTTACCGGTTAGTTTATAAAATATCCAACTAGTAATGGAGGATTTAATAAAAGTTTGCTGACATCCTTGGCTTCTGTTAATTTTTCTGACGAAAGACAAGCTACACCCAAGCAGCTGTCTTCGACAGTAACAGTGAAGGGACCTCAATGACAGAAGCAGAGAACCTGAGACAGCTTTAATTAAATTCCCCGCTACAAGTCGGATATTCTAAAAACTATACGGTAAATGTGATAAATATTAATATTATGTCACATTTAGCGAGCTTAGTTAAAGATTATGAAGATCAGCCGGATAATATATATTATATACAGTCCGGTAAATGTTATAAGTTGAGAGAACTATCACTCCCGGCGATTATACATAATCACGAACTAACCTTGTCTAATGTGAGAAATTGCTGAGTATTTATCACATTTACCATCTAGTTTGTAAAATCTTCAACTCGTAAGATGGACTTCAAAGTTTGCTCAGACTGCCAGCTGGATATTATATAAACTAGCCGGTGAATGTGATAAACATTCAGTAATTCTCACATTTACGAATCTTTGTTGAGATTATGAATAATCGTCTGGAATTATATATAATTGCCTCATTTATCACTTTTACCGTACCACTTATACATTACATTTAGCACAGACACTGGCTAGTTAATCAAATCTCACTTGTAATGTGAAATTTGATAATAATATGCTCGGATTGAGATGAATATTTTATAAACTAGCCGGTAAAAGTGAGGAATCACTGAGTATTTATCACATTCACCGGCTAGTTTATAAAACATTAAACTTGTAATGGAAAATTAATAAAAATTTGCTCTGATGACCAGTTTGATATTTTATAAACTAGCCGGTGAATGTGATAATCATCCCGTAATTTCATAGTTACCAAGCTCTGTTGGAGATTATGAATAATCGTCTGGAATTATATATAATTGCCTCATTTATCACTTTTACCGTACCACTTATACATTACATTTAGCACAGACACTGGCTAGTTAATCAAATCTCTCACTTGTAATGTGAAATTTGGTAATAATATGCTCGGATTGAGATGAATATTTTATAAACTAGCCGGTAAATGTGAGGAATCACTGAGTATTTATCACATTCACCGGCTAGTTTATAAAACTTGTAATGGAAAAATTAATAAAAATTTGCTCTGATGATCAGTTTGATATTATATAAACTAGACGGTGAATGTGATAACTATTCATTAATTTCTCACATTAACCGAGCCTAGTTGGTGATTATGAATAATCGCCGGGAATTCACCCGATTAATCACTTTCACCGTATTTAACACTTTCCGGTCTACATATTACAACAGGGTTGAGGGGAGAAGGAAAAGTTAAGGCAACCGGAAATCAAAACATTTCAGCTATACCGCACAGAACCGATTTTATCTTCCGGTTCCTCAAATTTTCGGCTTTTTACTTTTGTAGCGCTAATCTACAACTACAATCTACGCAAAAAAAGCGTTTTGAGACGTGTCGACAGTAATATTCTCTTGAAAGCGCGACAAAAGACTTTCACAAAAACAACAGCAAACAAAAGGGTCAGTGCAAACGTTCATTCGTACCTGATTACGTCTGGCAAAACATCGGAATGAAGACCAAAACTGAAAATAAGAAAACTTCAAAAAAAGATATTTCATAGAGAAACAAAAATCAAAAAGAAAGAAAGAAAAATAAATAATGCGAACTAGAAACCAAATCTAAATGACGTCACCTAAACTAAACTAATGACGTCATATAGAAAAATAAATAAATTGCATAACAGCTAAAAGATTTGACTTTTAATTACACCTCAGCATGCAACTACATCCGGTTGATAATAAAAAAAAAATCAAATCGACAGTGATTTATACTAGTGGCTACGTGAATTTAGAAACAAGAGGTGCCAACTTAAAAATTATTCAACGACAAATTTCTCTCTCGAGACTAGCACCACCAAGTTTAATTAATCAAAACAAAATGGCGGAAAGTGCGTGGAAGGGATGAAACCATAATTATCTGAACGTTATAAGTTTATCACGACATTTTTATGGTTGAATTTAAGATTTTCCAAACTTTAAGGCCCACGAGAATTATTTAAATTTTCAAATTGAATACTAATAATTTAAATTCGTTTCTTGTTATTTCGATTTGTGGACTAGGTGTCAGGAAGAAACCAATTTTCAGTGTCAGGTTACTGTCACATAAATCACAATTGTGATTAATTAATAACCTATGTATGTGAGTTATTGTTAGATTTAGACGATAAGTTTCATTGATTATATTAATACTTTGTTCAGGGCTGACACCTTTACATAAAACAATTCTGATTCAGATGATCGTTTTGGCGCCAAAACCTTTTATACCGTGAATCGGGGCTCCTATTCATGAACTGAGTAATTGCGAGCATTCTGATAGACTCACACACAGTGGAACCCCTCATAACGAGATCAATTTGTTCCATAGTTTTACTCGTTATGCGAAACAATTTTTTTCATATAAATTATGATAATGCGTTCCAGGCTGAACAAAAACTGTTGGGGACTCCCCGATGTAGGTGTCGCTCATTATGTCAAAAATTGCTCGTTGCGGAAGACATTTTTTTGGCAATTCATGTTGCTCGTTATGCGAATGATTTTGAATAATAAAATCATAAACCTCTTTCCTACTTCCTTCTCTCTTCTTCATCCTAAAACCTTTCTCACCCACTACCCTCCTAACCTTTCTTTTCCCTACCCCCTCTCTTTCTACTAACTTTCTCTACCTCTTCCACTAGAGATCAAACCCAAAATCACTCCCAGCTTCTATATCTGCTCCTGGGACTAAGACACTTTGTTCCCCAGTCAAAATGCCCTCAACTAGACCAACTACAGGGTGTCTAGTGCTTAAAGACAGGCGCAGAAATAAAAATTTTTGGGTAAATCCCAGAATCAGACTAGTTTACCTAAACCGAGTCTTTCTACCTGAATTTAAATTTCAAAGCTACCCAGCAGCAGCTACCCAAACGAAGAGGAAAACTCCTCGCTACCTATTAGAGTCAATACTCTACTCAACTGAGAGAACCACCCCCCTATACAGGAATAAGGATACGGATGGAGAGGAGTACTACCCACTCTCTCTCTCACTCATTAAGTAAAACCAACACGGCAACAACACAACAGGAAATGATCAAATAACCGCGCCTACAGTTAAATAAAGAAAACCATCGAATTCATTCAAATCCTCGACTTTAATAACCCACAATAAACGATCTTTTGTTGTTAACGGTCAAACATTTCCTTATCTCCAGGAAGGAAATCCAAACGGTCCGTTACCTAATTAATCATCCATTAAACTATCAAACGCGATTAAAAATCCGTTACGAAAGAAAAACTCATCACGTCAGATAATTAGGCTTTCCAGGGTGAAATTTAACAAAAGATCTAAATTGAAAGAAGAGAGTTCAAGACGACAAGCAACACTGAAAGAACGTTTCCATTCTTATTCGTGCCAGGTTCTAACTACCTAGACAGTTCAACGGATTTGACGTGACGTCACATCGTTTTTTACTCTATGACCACTCTCGCCGAATATTTGTTATCTCTGACGTGTTTGCCACCTTGATAGAAATGATGGAATGAGACTTTGTTAAAATGAGGTGTGGGAGTCCTCGTCAAAGGTTAACTTTATCAACAATTAATTATGACGACAGAGAATCCTGATTTTGAGTCATCAAATAAAAAAAAATATTTTTCTTGTCTTTTATCTATCCTACCGACTGACAAAGATAACATTTAGGCGAATCTTTTATCTGGGAACGGATTTGCAAATAAGAAAAAATTTTTTTTCAAAACCTACCTAATGTGTCCCGAATCTCCCGAACTACTCTGTCTAGAATGCTGCGACTGACTATTCAAAGAACTATACCCCGAGGCTCGACTCATTTGACTCGTGTTTGATGAATTCCTAGAATGACCCGGCTCGTGGGTTTCGTCCCCAGGCACGGGTTCTAATGTGACCAAATTTTCTAAGGCGGTTTCCGCGAACGTTTCAGACGGAAGCGAACCAGACACCAGTTCTAAAAATAAAAAAAAACAAAATCAAAACCGACAGAAATCAACTTCATCTCAAACTACAGGAATGACAAACACGACATTACCAGATGAGAAAAGCGGCGACCTCTTCTTGGGTAAGCTACCAAAACCAGAACTTCCGCTGGCGATGGAACCACTCGAATAATCTTCCCTCCTCTCAGTACCCTCTTGTGATGTGATTTGGTTTTGGTTGGCTGTTGTCGATGGCCTTTTAAGTAATAAATAGACAAAAATAAATTTTTAAAATCACGACCTTAAGGGTGGGTGGCGTCTGGTCTATTAATCAATTTTAGGGGGCGTCTCTGATTTTTAGAAATGCGATCCATTTTAGTAAGTTGACCAGAACCTTCTACAGCTATACTTACACCTTAAATAATATATCACCGGATAGCATGTTCATTTTAATAGCAACTTTGAGCATTGAATTGTCTTGTCTGTGTCGGGTGTCATAACCTTCTAATAAGCATCTCCTAATTGATTGGCCAGATCCGGCAAATTCTGCTAAATTTAAATCACTGAATCCTAATTTTTGGAATGATCGTCCTCCTTTCAGTTCCTGCAGAAAGAAACAAACAAACCAAAATTTAATTTTGAATATATATACATCAACCGAGGAAAACCCTTCCCAACAGCTATGGAATCAAACAAAATGACACCAACAACCTTCAAACTAGCCGTTGATAGGCTTAGTATTCCCAGGTGAACGGTCTCCATATCATCCACCGCATGATCCAAAATCTAAATAACACTCGAAACACATCTCCACGTTTCATTTTTATTTTTTTGTTTATTTTTAGAAATAATAAAGACTCACGATTATGATATCTTAACGAATGTCATTGGATTCGAATTCTATTTGCCACGTATTGTAACACCAGTCATCGGCTAAATCTACCGACCTTGAATAGGTCGTTAAACAAACCTACATGGTAATCTCGTACCGGACGAGGAAAACTTATTAACAATAGCCATCCAAACAATCGACATTTTGGATACTGAATCATTATTAATATTAAATAAGATGAGAACACACAACTGGGTCCAAACAAACCCCATTCGACCAATTGTAGAGCTCTATTCTCGAGTTAATAGGTTTCGAGCTTTGTGATTGGCCGGAAATTCGAAAAATTTATTTTGTGCAAGTTTGGGTTTCAATTGAATCAACAAGTTAGCAAGAACCGATTAGTGTTTATTTCAAAATTAATGCACACTTCCGTTCGGTTCGTTTCATAAATAATGCACACTTGTAATAAGGACTAATTTCGTACATACTGCACAACGTCATTTGATTAATGATATGCACTTTTACGAAAATTTTTCCCCATAAATATTGCACACTTAAATCTTTCATAAGTAATGCACATTCCTTTCATCAAAAGGCCACCCCTTTTCAAAGGTTTTTCATATAAAATTAATATTTAGATGGAGAAGACATTTGCAAATTTTTCAAAGAGGAAGAGAGGAGTGACTCATATCAAAAACCCCGAAAAGGTTGGCGAACCCAACAGAAGACCCAAAGGACATCTGATTCACCACCAATCATCGTTTACACGACAGGAAAAGTATGACGATTCCCCAACTTTTAAGAAACGCTAAATCAAAAACCAATCAAGGTCAGTGAAAAATTTTTTGGCAACTTCCCTCAAAATTCCGCGAAAAGTGTAATAAGCTTTCCTCATCGGAATGACCTATCCTTCTTCGAGGAAAGCTGTTGGCCGAGGAAACTGCTGTCAACGATTACCGATAAAATCAAAACAAAACTGTCTAAATGAGGAAAAGTAAAACATAAACCAGAAACGTTAACAAGAGAACACCAAACATTCCAACCATCGACTGTTACCTACCACCTTCGCGGTTCTTCAAGTGCTCTTCAAAATTTAATTGTTTCATCGTTCAAGAGATAACTGAACGCCCTTCGCAATGACAACACGTTTAGCCTATGTGACTCAAATGTCATACGTTCGGTGTCTTCTTTCCCACTCCTACCAACACCATACCACCTCCTGCCATTATCGGGATTATCTTTCCTGGTGATATGTATGATTCCGACGGCTTTTCCATTATTCTTAAGTGAAAGGAACGTTTCTGAGTGTCGCCGCCGTTCGACGACAAGGGTTAACGTTCGTGATTTGAATTTAATTTCGTTCATATCTATGCTAATAATAAGCGGATTTCGTGACGTAGACAATTAGAGCTTTTTCATCGTTATTTAATTTGTGGACTACGATTGTGGGAAACTCTCGAGCCCCTTCCACCCGTTCGCCTTTGAAACACTTTCTGCATAGATACGGCCTTCATCTCAACTTGAGAATAGTGTCACCATCCTCCTCATTGAATCGAAAATACTAAAACTCATTCAGAATGACATTGAATAAGGCGGCGGCGATTCCTTTGTTAATGGCAGAGCTTTACAGAAAATCCGATTTGGTCACATTCTGCCTCTCCTGAATTCCCCAACAGAAAAGATTCATTCGGACAAACTTCCGGATGAGTTACATCATCACACACATATGAACACAGTCACAAAGGAGCTTTCTAAAAAACTGTGTAATAAGTACATAGATAATACTCTTAGCGAAATTCAAAGATAATAATATGATTTATATACAGTATATCCGATAAATACAAACTCAGAACGTGACACATACAGTGATATAAATGTATAGCTGACTTCTACGGGTCTTAGTTTTCTAGAAATCCAGCAACGCGATTCCAACCAGCTCCTTCTCATTTCATAAATATTGCACAACATTATAACTATCCCATTTCAAAAGTTATGTATAAATAAAAGTAACTTTCACAAGAATTTATTTCAACCATACTCCACACCACCTTGAGATTCATTCCTAAGGTAATTCACCCAATTTACGACGAATTCATTTCAAAAGTAATGCACATCCCATGAAAGACTTTTTCTTGTATCCTCTTAATCGCAAATCTATTTCAAAAATAATGCACACTTTCATCACGAATTCGTCTCATTAACTAATACACATCCACCAATAAATCATCTATTGAATTCCCTGCGATTTAATCAGAGCCAGGTCTCGTTTTACGCGTTTTATTTTGTGCGTTTAAAGTTTTTATCAAAAACAATTCCAACACATAACAACCAAAGAAATTTCTAACAGAGCGCAAAAATTTCGTTTTACGCGACCGTTACTTTTGTTATACAACCCGCATTTTCACGTTCATCGATCGCGTAAAACGAAACCTGAGCGTACGTTTATTAAAAAATTAAAAATAAAAACACAATCCGTACCAGCTTTATTAAAACGGATTCGAGGGTAATAAACTGAACATAAGAATTTCCTTAGAGACCCATTAAAATTACGTCACGGACCACCTTTATAGTCAGTCTGTGCGATAAAACTATTTCTAAAACCACCCTGAGAGAAAGAGAGACAGAAGACAGCTTTTAAAGAGGGCACACAAATCTAAATAATTAATGCATTAAAGTGAATATCCATTCGAAATATTAATCCCCCCCCCAGCTCCCAAAAATCTTTTCAAAAAGTGCTTTCACATCTTCCCTCTTCGATTCTCTTTCTTTCTATTTATGTATCTATACTCGTTTGGTAATCCACTCTTGATTGACATATTTAAATCAAACCAGTGCTCACATATCATGTAACACCAGTACGCGATTGCCATGTAATTAGTTTCACATGCTTGACTTACACGTGCATGGAAAGAAAAAGAAACAAACTCGCGGAATTATGTGAAGTGTTTATGCAGAAAAATTTCACGCCATTTTTTTTTCTAAATAGATAATCGACAGATTATTCAATTACGTAATTATAGATTACAACAAAAGTTGTGTCTGGGACGAAAAACAGAAGCCGATTCGTTGGAGAATTTTTGTTTTTCATTTTCGCCAGACAGAACTGTTTGTATCTTTTCAACAGCTCAGTTTCCGTAGTCAAATCCAAACTAATTATCCGGCTATAAATATTTCAAAGAGATAATTTCGCAACAACACAAAGAACTAACTGCTTGCAAGTGATGAGAGATAAAATGCAGCGCTACCAAACGTAAATCAACAAAAAACCATAAACATTGCAGTAAATAAACAAAAGAGAAACGCGAAAAACGTAATCAATCCACCAGCGAAAGAACCAGAAGAAGCCTAAACATTAATAGCTAGGAGAGAGAGTATATACACAGTGGGCAAAGAAAACGAACCTGTCCCCAGAGATCGAGTAAAGGAACCTAACACTAATAGACAGTATAACAAAGAGAGAACAAAACAACAGACACAGTGAGTACCAAAGAGGAAGATGAAAGAATAAAAAATTCAAGAAAGGATTGAGACGGATATAGTCCTCATGCAGAAAAGAAAGAAGAGTAATACAAAATTCAATTTCCCACAACAGCAGTATAAACCAATCACAAAAAAAGAAAAACTAAAAACATTCAATACAACAGCGAAAAATTCAGGACAAAAAATTTCTTCTAAAAACGCCAGAAATCTTACAAACGCGCTTACAAAACACAACTCAACCAAAAAGAAGTCGATTCAATAATTGACCATTATTACGTAAATAAATAAATCAATAAATAAATCGACCACTTAAAGACCTACTTTACATAAAAGAAAATGGGCCGATTCTCAATTATGAAACCTCCTCCGGAAAATTTCCTTTCATTCAAATTTTATTTACTTATCCCTCCCCAAATCCCATCACCCATCATCAAAAAAAGAGGAAACATCGTTCACAAAACCTGATGAAAGATAAATCACCAGGTTTCAGGTTTGGTGGGGCTCACCTGCTATTGGTTGTATATCGAGATCGAGAGGGAACCATCGGGGCTCTGCTTTCAATTTCGACAATATTTGCGAAGAATTTTTTGAAGGTGGGTACCATGTTTTCTCAGCTGTTGACTGGAGGTTTGTCGTAATAGAGACAAAGGGAAAGAAAAAGGAAAAACATGAGAAAAGAAGAGAAAGAAAAAGGAAAAGGAAGAGAGGAAAAAGAGGAGAAAGAGAAAGAAGAAAAGGGATCGAAAAAGAAGCTTGAGGAGCGCGAGAAAAAGGAAGGAAAAGCGGGAAAAATCGATAAGATCAAGAAAAAAGAAGAGCGAGGGCGCGACGGATCGCCGGCGGCGGCGCGCGCGCTGGCGCGCGAAAAGCGAACTCCATCGAAGAGGCACTCGCGCATCAGGCGAAGAAGCGCGAAAAAGGCGGCGGATAAGGCGCGCGCAAAGAAAAACGTCGGCAAAATGGATCAAGAAAAATAAAATGAAGGCGAAAGCGCGCGGCGCGGAGAAAAACAAGGAAGAAGGAGAGGAAAAAGAGGAAAAGAGGAGAAAAAGAGACAGAGAGAGAAAGAAGGAAAAAGGAAGAAGGAAAGGGAAAACAGCAGAAAAAGGAAGAAGAAGAGGCGGAAAAGCAGAGAAGAGGATAAGAGAGAGAAAGAGCGACAAAATCATATGCGGGAAGAGGAGAATCAATCCACATACCAACAAATATAAATAAATAAATAAAACAAGTGTGCAATATTAATGAAATGGATTGTCTACAAGTCTGTTACATATAAATTTAATTTAGGATTGTGCAATATTTATGAAACGAATTCTCCCTCAAAATATGTATACTTATAAAATTAACAATAAACAAAAATAAACAACTATAAATAACTGTGCAATATTAATGAAACAAACCATTAAACCATCTATTTCTTTTAGTAAATAATAATAATAATAATTTCCGTGAAAATTTGAAAAATTTTCCGGTCGATCGGTTTTCTTATGTCAACATGTCCTACTTCAAATTTTTCACGTAACAAAAAACAATAATCACAATCGTGACGAATTTGAGCAATTTTCGCTAA
This sequence comes from Columbicola columbae, assembly GCA_016920875.1. NCBI lineage: Eukaryota > Metazoa > Arthropoda > Insecta > Psocodea > Philopteridae > Columbicola > Columbicola columbae. The sequence continues at coordinate 8,621,508 of JADMLL010000010.1, forward strand.
ATAACTAAATATTTCACATCTCCGGCCCTGTTCAAAATCATCCACCGAAACGACAGATAAATAATTGAAGTTTTTGAATTTCCCTCCATTTTTATTCCCTTTCGATTTATAAATAACTTCCACTTCCTGCTCCGACGATTTTTTTGTTTCTTTTCGGATAAATTTAAAATTAGCTTTTGACACAGTCGTTTCGTAAGCAACTCCCGCATTCCCTTTCGTAGCGTTATCTTATCGCGAAAAATTTGCCCTCAAATTCCAATTAAGACATCGACTAAATAAACAATTTTAAATTACATCAGGTATTTCGAATAATGGCCTCCGACGACGACGATGACTCCATTTGCAAAAACCACACTCAAACCTCTTTTTGTGCGGTCTTTTTTTTGTGCGATTTACCGAACACCTACTCACCGCATTAAAAAAAAATTAAATATGTCCCGAAAACTATATTTTATACCTCTGTGAAGTTTTGTGCAATTTTTTTTATGCGTTTTCTTTTATGCGGTCCTATCCACCGCACAAAAACAGGTTTGAGTTTATTTATTTATTTATTTATAATAATCCCCAAAGTTAACTGTCGTCTGTCTCCGTGTTCGAGATAACAAGTAGCTGGTCTAGCTTTAAGGAGACTAGAGCTTGTCAGAGCCTCAAGGACTGAACAAAAATGTGCACGAATTTTGAAATGAAACCTTTCTAATGGTGTGCATTATTTTTGAAAGAGATAATCATGTACGAGAGAGAGATTTATTAATATATGAAACATTTTATGAAATAAAGTCGTAGATAATAACGTGCATCACTTATGAATTGAGTCCCTCATCAAAGTGTGCATTATTTATGAAACCAACTCTTGACGCTAGTGTGGGAAACCTGCGGGGTAAGTAGGTGAACAAATTAGAGATCGAAATATGACTGGCATCTTTGCAATATGACAACTTTAGACAAATCTGTTCGTAGAAAATGATACAAAGAGATAAGTGTGCATTATTTATGAAACGAACACAAACAAAGACTAAGGACCATTGTTATAAAACTAAATTGTAACGAGAACGACTTGTGATATCATCTTGTGCTGCTTAATTGAGAATTTTTATGGGTTAAAACGCGAAAACAAAAGTTTTAATTAATGTTAATTGCGGAGGAGTGGAAGGAACCCCCGCCCGATTCCCAAGGGAATGAGAAAGTGGGACGAAGGACAGAATGTTTCCAGTCGAAATGACCGTTCTGCGACTTGCCACATGAAAGTCAGCAAAACATTTTTGTTATTTAGAGTTAAAATGAGAGAAGGAAATTTCTTATGTTTCGTTAAAATTAAAAAAAAGGAAACAAATTGCCGAAGAAGGCGGTGTTGAGTTTCCTTTAACTGCTGTCACCGCTACACTTTTTCACTGACTAAACTGATGTATCATCTTCCATAACTTTCCCGTCACCCTCTCTCCTCTGAAAACCAATCCTAAGTCACACCATCTTGACTAACCATCACTAGCGATTCCCTTCCCACAACTACCAAGGGCACACAACAGAAGGATCATAAATTTTCCCCGAGTTTCCCGGCGTTCGGCTTTTTCTAACTCAACCCAACGAGAACGAAAATTTTTCTGTTCTTTGATCCACTTTTATTGACTCCGATTACGAAATCCCAAAGTGTGTCGGTCCGTCTGTCCCATTGGAGCGTAATTTTTACATCGTCGTAATTGGCTTTCAGGTGAAATTGCCTTCACGATCCAACGACTTAATATCGTTTCAACTTTGCTATCGACTACACGTGGGTTCGGCGGGGTGGTGGCACGCGTTCCCATCTGATTACCAAATCCGTTCGGTGAGCATTCCGAAAATGGCTTCGCTTCTCTTTATTTATTCAGGTAATGGGAGGAGAGAGAGAGAGGATTGAACAGAACACAACACCACGATAGAAGACGATAACAAAGCGTGAAAATAAAAAAAAGCAAAAGTAGGCAATTAATTATGTTTCTGATATAATAAACGTTCACGGTCGAGGGCTTTGTTCATCTTGATACAATCAAACCGAGAACACTTTCTAATTTCTTTTTTCGGCCATTTTGTTTTAAAAACAAATAAACAATTACAAGGTGTTATTAAAATTGGCCCTGAATCGTACAACACTTATTTATTTATTTATGTATTAATTTATTTTCACTAACTACCGTTGTTCTCGGTATTCAGTTACTTAATAAGCTGTGTCTAAACATTTAACAGACACTCATTTCATAAATAATGCACAAAATAATAGGAACCATTTCGTTTCGTAAATAATGTAAAACAACAAATATCAATTTCATAAGTACTGCACAGTGGCGACCAAGGCAACGCGTTCAAACACGCCTCCACTTGTAACAGACAGGTTGTAAGACTTGCATGAGGGCGTGACGAAACTTGTGGAAAGAGTCAGCAGGGATCAAATAACTAGAACAAGCGACCAACTCAGGTCAGTCAGTACAGTACCGCGAATAACTCGAACGGCTATCAGAACGACCGCACTATTTTTGTTCTGGTTCACTTATAACCTAATCATCGTCTGCTAAAACCAGCATAAAAAATTTACCAACCAACACCATTGTAGGCTACCAGAACCCCAACAAGAACATGTCACATGACAAAAGAAACAACCTCAGAAAAAGGAAATGCAACTTATCTGTCGATCGCATAAAATCAAACACAATCGATTCGACAAGGGAAAAACCCAAGAAAGCTCAAAATGAAAAACCGATGCACACACTCTTATCTCGATCAGGATCCAGATAAAAACGATATCAACATTTGATTTATAGATAAAATTAATAAGAGCACGTGACCGGCATACCCGCCAGACTATTTTAATTTGTGTACTCTTCTTGTAGATAAAACAGGATCCAAATGGAGGGGAGGAAAGTCTTTAAAGAAACACTCAAAAACCAAAAACACCTAAACACTCGTACGAGACTAAGAGGAACACCGACAAATGTCAGTCGTTTCTAAAAAATTCAACCTTGACCCAAAAATTTATATTAAAAACATCAAGAACATAAGAAATATTGAAATCAATCTTAAATCTATTATTTCCGATCCAAAACGCATAAAAAGAGACACGTGCTTCGAACAAAACAATACGAAATCACCATTTTCAAAATAAATATTTTCTGAAACTGAAAAAACCGGCAACAGGAAAACAAATCCCGCCTCTTCCAAAATTAATAAAACTGAATTGAATCCGAATCGCATAACTAGGAAACAGAACTTCAACTATTCCAAGGCCAAAAGCCCTTAAAACCGCGAAAAGCGAGTATATGGAGACAAAAATAAAACCGCGACGTTCCAGAATATGCAGCTGAAAACGACCGCAACAGCCTCGATAATGCTCCTAATCGTAGGTCTTCTTTTACGCGGTTTGGAATTTCCAAAACACACCCCATATTAAACCGATATACTTTTCCATTTTATTTTATTATTTTTGAATTACGAAGTACATCACGACGGACAACGATTGGAACGAAAAGTCTTTTTTAACACGATTCCAAATTGATTTTCCTCTCCTCTGAGCTCTACATTTATCGCGTAAAACAAAACCTCTCAAACATTTCTCGTTTTTTTTGTAATAACTGATTATTTAAAAATAAGGAAATCAGAACCCTATAATTTCACATATAAATTCAAAATGGCTGTGCGATTTACATAGGTTCATCCTCTTCCAGGAGAATAAAAGCAAAATCCACAAATTGCCAGGTCACGTCGGAAAAGAAAAGCAAACCTGAAAAAGGTACAAAACAAATCACAAAACTGCGTCACGTTTCAAAATCTCCGCCTATTCCTCAAATTGACAAGGCCAAAAAAGCGAGAAAAATTTGTAGAGCCATCGAATTTAGAGGCCACAGTCGTGACATCAACTTCGACACGCTGGAGAAAGAATTTTCCTCCCAAATCGGGGAGGGGGGGAAACAATTTTCGCTTTTAAACTTCCACAACTTTTCTTAACGACAACCCTGAAAACTCAGAATTAAATCACATCCACCCACAGATACAGAAACACAGGATGTTCTTAAGAGCATCCGGAGGACGTAAAAACGTTCGGCCGTTCAATTTATGGGGTAATGATAACGTCACACGTGAGATAAAAGGTCGAAGGAAACCAAATGACGCTAACGCAGAAAACTACTTTCCTCGACGGTAAAAAATACAGGAAAAGAAAAATCATAAAAATAAATCAATCTGTCTGGTTGTCATTCATCACCCGGCGACTCATTTTGACAATTGTTAAAGCTACCATCCGGAAAACAACAAAAGTCCACGTGGCACACTTCAGGAAATCACGGATAAGATAACAAAACTCACGATTTTTAGGACCTTTCCTAGAACCCAAAAACCTTCTCTGACTAATATAGTTTCTCTGAAGACGTTAACTCTTAAAATCACGTTTGTCGCTGCCAAAAACCTGTCGTGGCCACATGTACAAAATTCAAAAATTACAGTTCCGTTGGTCACGCTTTGATCTATCCCAGGGATCTCTTCCGTTATACAACGTACCGTAGCCTATAAAAACCGCGGAACAAATCAAACCACCGCCTTATCGAAATGGGTAAGAAACTGAAAAAAGTGACCGTGACACGAACATGTTCCGCAAAACTTCCCCGTTCAGACAAAAAACCTTCCCGAAATCTTTGGAACCGACCCAAAACGTTGGATTATAAAAGATCCCAACGAAAATAAACGAAAAGCTCATTGATCTCATAAAAAGAAAAAAATTTTTAGAGCCGTTTTGGCGGTGGAGGATGGAAGAAGAATCAATTAAACGAAAAATTAACGACTTCAAACAAACCCGGGGCCTCGGGAACGTGAGTCACCAAAAGTTTTCCCATAAAAACCCCAACGACGACAGAAACAGTTCAAAGAAGTGAAAACAGACTCGCGTTTCCATAGGGACTCCATTTCAGCACATGGCACAGCCTTCATATGTCGCTTAACTAAATGAGAAAATGCATTTTTACATAAACCATCCACCCCAACCGTACTACCCCTGTGCTCGGGTAGAAACAACCCTCCCGACAATAAAGTCGAAAACGGTCGTAAAACGGGGAGGAACATAAATGGGCGAGAGCGCACACACTAAATTATCCTCCTTTCCATTTTCAAAAGCTTCAAAGTTAGTCTCCAACCCCCAACCACCCTCTCTTTGTCTTCTTTCAACCCCTAAAAACTTTTTCTTTTTACAATTTACTACCGAAATTGGTTTCTATTCAAAGAACGCACACAAAAAAAAGTTCAAAGAACAAAATAAACAAAAGAAAGATAAAAAGCACAAACAGACAGAAGTTAGCAAAAAAAGTTCCACCGCCCTCTATGCTAACGAGCTAACCTCGAGACTTTTTGCTAAGTGGGATCAATATACAGGGTCGAACGACCAGGTTGAACCTTGACCAATTTCAATTAAAACGAAAACCACAACCGGCCACCGGATAAGGTCGACGTGAAAATTGATTCTGTCACACCGCGTACCTGAAAATCCGTTCCAAGAGAGAAAATTAAAAATTTACGAGACCGGTTGCGCAAATGAGGGCGAGCATGGATTCCTTACCTTCCTAACGGAAACTCGGACGGCGCAAGGTTCGAGCACGCCCGTTGATGCGTTTGCGCTCATTTTGCACACGAACTCGAACTTGGCTCCCCATCGCACGGCATGATTTTGTACTTCTTGCCTGTAAGCAAAAGCAGAAGAAAATTCAGCAAAAACCTCCTCAACCTGAATGGTAGACAATTTTCTGAACCAACAGAACCAACCGATTTCACGTTTATCTTTTCCACTCATTCACACAGACTTATCACAGAAATACGATGCTGAAAACAAATAAAACATCAGCAAACAACAGCTTCCGTTTGAGCTTATAATTAGCTTCATGTTTGTTTATAATTACGCCATAATTTAATAACAAACCTGGCGATATTGTTTTGTGCTTAATAAAATAATCGTTGATAGAAAACCTGACCTCAGACTCAAAACCTGGATAGTCTCCGTTCGCTGATTGTAAGCAAATACGTTCAAAACTCTGGTGGAACAAAATCAGTTCTGAATCTGAAGATACGTCACTGTTATATAAACAGAAATCGTACATAGTATAAGGTAAAAGTGATAAACCTGGCGATTATTCATTATCACAAACTAGACTTAGTTAATATGACAAATTCATAAATATTTATCACATTTACCGGTTATTTTATAAAATTTCCAACTAGTAATGGGGAATTTAATGAAATTTTGTTTACATGCTTTGACAGAAGTCACTTCTCTGACCAAAGAGGAACAATTCAAGCAGTTGTGTCAGCCAGTAACGGTGAAAAGACCTTTCAACAACAGCCGAATGCATGAGAAGTGACAGAAGCCAGCAACTGAGCAAACTTTTATAAATTTCCCCATTACAAGTTAGAAATTTTATAAACTAGCCGGTAAATGTGATAAATATTCATTAATTTGTCACATTAACTAAGCCTAGCTGGTGATTATGAATAATCAATCACCGGGATTATATATATTGGCCGGATTTATCACTTTTACCGTATGCTACTTACGATGAACGTATGAACCGATTTTGTTCCACCAAAGTTTTGAACGTATTGCTTACAATCAAGTTTTGAAGTTTGACTATATACACTCGCCGGATTTATCACTTTTACCGTACCGTGAGAAATACTCAATAATCAGTCACATTTACCAAGATTAGTTGGCGATTATGAATAATCCCCGAGGAAATATATACATTTTTCTCATTTATCACTTTTACCGTAACATATAAGTTAGAGATACCGTACTAACACACATCTTATAAAATTTATCTACAAGATAATCTTCTTCCTCTCTCCAACAATTCATTCCAACCCTTCAAAACAATTCTAAAAATATTTAGATCAGACTCAGGTTTATTCCCCTGTCCACGCCCAAACCGCTCGATTTTCACGCCTGCCTAAAACACCGCATATCTCGAAATCTATTCGAAACCTTGTCCCGAGTCCACACACCTCACGTGTATACTCATATTTTCATGAGAAAACCGGCGACGACCTATTAAAGTGATTTATTCAAGGTGATGGAAAACACGCTTACAATTCAATTAAGACCGGGAGACCTCCGCTACTTCGAATAAATAATTTTCCTTTTGAATTTTGGCGCGAATTTCAAAATTTTATTTTCTTTATGACGCCGAGTTTAATCGACTAATAAACGCCACACGCCCGCCCGTCCGCCTTTTTAATTATCTTGTTCGGTCAACGTAACTCCAAATCTTTTATTTATTTATTTATTTATTTTTAGTATCGATAGGTTTTAATGACCAGTGCTCAGTTAATAGCTTTTTTAAAAAGTTTGGGGAATTTGGGAGAAGCGGAGTTAACATTCCAATTTTATGGTTACACCCATTTCTTGTTGCTCCAATTTCAAATTTTCCTTGCTCCCGAAAGGCGAAATATATTATTAATTTTAAAATAAATAAATAAATTAATTATCAACACACCAAATATTACATTTGTTCTGTTATCACTTCCGTTTTTAAAAATTCAGTTTCCTTATAACCTTTGACCCCGTTTGACCTCTTCAATCTTGCATATTAGTTTTAACACATCGACCGCCACGGAACCTTTCGGCCTTCCGCTCTACAAAGCCAATTCAGTTCATTAATATACGAGATAACTCGTATTATCCACCTTAATCAATAAAACATCTCACGAACTACCTCGTAGTCGGCAGTCAGAGCACATCCAATTTCTCTCACCTTAAACAACACATCCCAAACGATAAAAATTCGATATTTGAATCGCCTATAGATTACCACAATGTTCATGGTACTGAGTCAATTTGACTCATTTTAAAACCAAACAACTATTTACATAAAACTTAAAACTATCATTTATTAGATCACACGTTCGGTTTTTAGTTATGTAATGAAATTTATGTAAATGTTAATTTCCCATAAGTGTTCTTATAACGGTTAAATTGGTGTCGATTTATTTTTTTGAAAATTTAGAACAACTCGTTTCAAAAGTCTTGCACAGTTTCCGCAAAAGGATTTAGTTGCTATGAATTTCGCACCTTTGGAAAAAAAATTTTATATCATAAGTAATGGTCGTATTTGGCAGGAGATCGTTTCATATATATTGCACACTTTTGTGCGGAAACCATTTCCAAAAATATTGCACACTTTTACATGAACTCCATTTCAAAAATAGTGCACACTTTCACAAGGAACACATTCCAAAAGTATTGCACACTTCTAAAAATACTTCATTATATTAGTAATAAACAGTGCACGCTTACGCAAGGAACCTACTTCAAAAATATTGCACACTATCGCAAGAAATCCATTTCAAAATATTGCACACTTCGCAAGAATATTCATTTCAAAAATATTGCACACTTTCTCAAAGAACTCATTTCAAAAATATTGCACACTTTCGCAAGAACATTCAAAAAAGTATTGCTAACTTCTAAAGAGACTTCATTCCATAAATAGTGCACGTCTACTTCAAAAATATTACACACTATCGCAAGGAACAAATTTCAAAAATATTGCACTTTCAGAAACCATTTCAAAAGTATTACACACTTTTACACGGAATCCATTTCAAAAAAATTGCACACTTTCACAAGAAATTCATTTCAAAATATTGCACACTTCCAAAGAGACTTCATTCCATAAACAGTGCACGCTTACGCAAGGAACCCATTTCAAAAATATTGCACACTTTTCATTTCAAAAAAAAATTGCACATCCACTCTTATATTCATCAAACACAGTGAATTTAGCTATTTAGAATATCAAAAGCTGTTCTTTATTAAGGTCGATAACTTTTTGACATAATTTTTTTTATGTACATATTTATTTTATTATTTTGTAGCAGTCTCTTGGGCGCCTTTTTCAAATCGATCCCCTGAAAAACAATGAAGTCAAAAACAAAAATGAGGGCAAAAGCTGTTGAAGCCAAGCCGAAGCGCCGCCACCTTAACGCCAAAAAAGGATTTCCAGACGGAGACTGTTTTTCCCGTATTACAAAATGGCGTTTGGGATTTTCGAAAAGACGCCTCCCCCACCCTGCCTCCACCGACGTACATAAATTTTAACGAACTTGCACATCTTGCTTTTCGTGAAATGTGGATTCCGGTCCGGAGGAGACACGAAGGAAACATTACCTAAGTCATTAGTTTCACGATTATGTTCGCCTAGAATTAAGAATTAGAAATTCTTATTTTTTTCCTCCAAGAATGTGACGGGTTAATCACGGACTGTATACATTTTATTGAAGATTTATTATGTTCTTATTTTTTCTTAATGAATTTTTGAAGGAGTGAAAGTTAAAAACCGGTAAACCGTGACAAATGAAAGATTTGCACAGGAAAATTTTTATTTCCAATTTTTGACATCCCTGATTACACGGTTAACATGTTACTCAGACTTTTCGCGTCCCGTTCTATCTCTCAACTCTGACTATTTCCAACGAATTTGATTATTCACAGCTTCGGATACAATCCACCAGAAAATCCTTCGCCAAATCTTTCGTCAAATTTCTAATAGAGAAATATCAATGAAAATGAAGTTAAGCCGTCAGCGATGGCCTATGAAAAAAGAAAAGAATTTCAGCAGCTTGGACACGATCCAAAGCAATTTCCTTCTCTATTCGACAGAACCATATGAACCCGGCAACTTAATGAACATCACCCAGGTTAAAATTTATTTGACAGTCAGCTGATGTCACAGTGTCAAAACAAAGTGCGGCTTTAAAGAGCCTTTCTTACTTCCCATCTTTCATAATTATCATAATTAATGCAAGGCTAAAATTTGAAAAAAAAAATTCTTCCGGACTCGACTAATGAATATTCCGAATAAGAGACTGATCACCTAACACAGTGATTGGTTGAAATCTGAACTACAATTCTGTTCACACAGAAATCCCATTTTTATATTATATTGAATTATATATTTATAATATTATATTATATCGAATGAGAAACAAAAGCAGACCAAGAAAGAGTTAGGAATTAGAAACAGAGATAGAGTAAGTGAGAGAGATAAATAAAAACAAAGATTCTATGATAGTGATATATTAATATAAGATATACTGTACGTGATAGTGTCAGAATCTTATGTTAAACGGTCAGTGTATATGTAATATGGTTTGTAATGAATATAAGTTGTATTAAGGTTTATAAATAGGTTTGTAGAGTATAGTATATATAAATAAATAAAACCGAGAGAAAGACACAAAAAGGAAAAATCAAAGACAAGAAGACAAGACAGAGGAGATAAAAACAGAGCAGGAGAGAGAATAAACACGGAGGAAAGACGACAAAAAGAGACAAACGAGAATAAAGGGAAGACTAAAAAAGGCGGATACAAAGAAAAATTTAAAAGAAAGAAGAAGACAGAAAGACAGACACAGATAACGAAAGATACAGACTAACAATATGGAAACAAGACCTCAAACTCCCAGAAATTTGTTCTTGAAAAGGTGTAAATCCTCCTCTGCCCCCGCAAATTTCAAATAATCCAAGTCAAGGCTACCGCGACTTTATTTCTTAAAAGGATCACATCCGCAATATCAAATTTCAATTTTACGACTCAAAAAATAAAATTTTCCCACCTTCCCAATTATTTTCCATTACGAACGAACTTCTGCTCCTTCCATGACATTTTGACATTCTAAATTTGTCATTGCCAAAAAAAAAACTTTCCCAACCTTCAGAACAACACACTCCTCAATGTCAAAACCTTAAAATTAAGGGCGAAGAAGAATCTCGTCACAAAGAAACTTCATATGTGACGTAAAAAGTCGTGGAAGAAGAAACTATTTTCCCCTTCTGACTAACTAAAACTGATAACACAAAGAAAAGTTCGTCACAGCTAATGAATAAGCAAACTACCCGGGAGCACGTTCTTTAAAACCGGTACCACCAGACTCCTAGAAATAAACCAACAACAAAAAAAAAAAAAAAGGTTCGAAAGGAAAACGCGATAAGTTTTCCGCGATAAGCACGAAATCGCAATTTGAAAAGAGCTTTAATGAGAATACGATAATGGCGGCGAATGATAGGGCGCCACGTGTTAAGTATACCCTTCACAGATTCACGTGCCATAGTCGAAACCTGAAGCCTTTTCCTTCCCTAGAATTTTCCGTTAATTTGGAATGATTGGAGAGGTTTGGGACTTTCCCTCCAATTTAGGATTTCCTTTCTTTGCTTCCGTTTCCGCTTTTCTTTTTGATTTTTTTTTCACTTCATGTCTACTTCCTTTTTCTTCTGTATCAGCCTTTCTCCCTGTCTTTGTCTTGTTGCTCTTTTGTATTTTCTTGTTGTTAGTCCTTTTACCTCTTCTCAGTATTGAACTGCTGGCTCCTCTTTTCTTTCTTTTTCTTGTACTGTCTTCTTCCTATCCCGCTCCGTGACGGAAATTGGAGATCATCACGCTGATCACTATCTTGGAGGCGGCTGCATGGAATACGGATGTAGAGTTCAATTGAAACCACTCCCGCAGATTCTTCAGCCACGAGGTCTTTCGCCTGCCGGATCGCCTTTTTCCTTCCATAATTAATCAAAGGAGCCGGTATTTCCTATTCTGATCACGTGTCCGAAGTACAGAAGTTTCTGTCGTTCGATGCAAAAGAGAAGTTCAGTCTTTGCCACTTCGACTGTCGGTTTTCTTCTACCACCTTTTGGTTTAATACCACCATCCCTTCTCCTCTCAGTTTTGCTATCAATCCTTCCAGTCCTCAACATTACATTTCAATTGCGATTCTAAACATTTTGCGTCCATTTTATTTCTCCCTTTGAATATGACTCCGCTTCAACTCTACTTCCTCTTTCTTGCCAAAAAATCTTACATACAAAAGGAAGAATGAAATGTAGCTTCCACACAATACAGCTGACAGAAGAAGAAAAAAATTTTGGCAAACATATTCAAGAGAACCAGACCAAAAAAATGAAGTGAAGCAAATTTATGTTCATTCACTTCTCAGACTCCATAAAAAACAAAAATTTTAACAAATTACTATAATTAATAATAACACAATCGGCCATTCTATTTAAATACGGAACTCAAATTTTGAAACTGATAATAATAATGATAATATTCTTTCTTCCGTTTTTTTATAACACATTTCTCACTCAATTTCTTTACAAAAGCAGTTTTTTCTAAAAGAAGGACCACCATTTTACATGACGTTTCAAAAACAAATTCAAAGCAGATCAAAAACAGAACAATGACAAGGCGGTGAAAGAAAGAAAAAGAAATCCCGACGTCAAAAGAAAGCTCAGTTATGCTTTTCTCTCACCAAAGCTCTCTAACTCGTAGGCATAATAATAAAAAAAAAGGTTTTATTCTCCCAAAGTTCACTGCCCTCAATAAAGGAAAATGAAATCAAAAGCAATTTTCTGCTGACACAAAGAGAGAAATGGATTTGGCTGGTAATCTAAATAAAACACCTTTCGCGGTTAGATGAAGGAGGGAAAATTAGTTCAAATTTTCCTCTAGTCTATTGGTTCCGCTAAAGAAAAAACTAATTTAAGAAATTACTGACAAACACGGAAAGACTATTATTAGGAAAACTAAAAATACGCCAACCGCAGAGATAAAAGGGGCGGCAGGCGGGAGGACGAAAGGAAACTTCAAATTAGGCCAAACTTAAGGTCGGAAATGGAAAACGAGCAAAGAAAGTAAGCGGCAAGGTTGATGCGGTTAATCAACCGGAAATTTACACGAGAAAACGCTTTTCACACTTCCGAAAAGGGTTTGCAATCAAATTTCCCGCCTTTTTACAAACTTCCAGAAGTAAAAATCAATCTCGGATTTATACAAGAACCGACAAAACGCACAGGATTTATATTATTATACTAAAAACATTTGGAATTCTTCCCTGTTAAAATACATCCAAAAAACCTATATCAGCTTACAGTTGATTTAACTCACTTCACAGGCATGAAAGAAGTTTAACATTCGATCCCTTTACATGAGTAAATCAATCATCTTAACAAAAATTTGGTATACGATAAAGATATGTCACTTCAACATTGAAATTTTTTGTTCAATAACAAGATGGCGACTGATGGGAAACACTTCAGACCTGAACAGTGCTTAGCTTAGATTTGTAAACAATGTGCACGCCAAGTTTGGACAAGATCGGTTAACAAATTTTGGAGTTATTCGAGCACATACGTACAAACAAACAAATAAAAGTATATCCATTCAATTAATACAGATTTCTGATTTACAGAAAGAGAGAAAGAAAGGAGAGAGAAAAAATTAAAGAGAAAGAGAGACAGAAAAGAACGAGATGGAGAGAGAAAAGTGAAAGGGAGAGGAAGAAAGGAGAGAAAAAGAAGGAGAGATAGAGAAAGATAGAAAAAAGGAAAGAAAATCAAGGAGAAAGAGAGAGAGAAAAAGAGAAGAAAGTGAGAGGAAGAAAGGAGATAGAGAAGCAAAAAAAGGAGAGAAGAAAAAGAGAAGAAAATTAAAAAGAAGAGAGCGAAAGAAAGAACAGAAAAAGAAAAGAAAGAGGAGAAAAAGAGGAAAAAGTAGATAGAAAGAGAGAAAAATAAAAATACAGAGAAAAAAATAAGATAGATAAAAAGAGAGATAGAGAAGGATAGAAAAGAGAGAGATAGATGTTATCCACCTAAGGAAAGAGAGAGAGAGAGAACAATGATCAATTCAAAATATATCCCTCCAAACCACCAACACCAAAACAACCCAGCAACCAGCTACAACAGCGAACAACTACAGTACCCAAAAAACCGTTCATCTCGGAACTCTCCCGTTTCTAGTAAAGGAAATCGCAAACGCCATTCCAACTAAACTAGTTTGACCCTTCTCTTTTCTCCGATAGAATAAAAGATATATAAAAATTATCTATTTAAACGTCATTACGTCATTATCCGAGGAATTATTCCGTCGTTCTTAAGTCATTTAATAGCGAAAAAAAAAATTTCAATCGAGGCTTTTGCCCTGAATGCATTCTGATTAGTCGACGTCATTTCTTTTAGATCATATCACCATCATCATATTCAAATTTCTTTTCCTTTCCTTCCTAATTCCCTTCATTCTCCATCCCCGCCATGATGTTTTGACATCACTCCCGAAAACACTGTTTCGCCTAAACATTTCCATTTAACTGACATAATTATGAACCAACGAGGAAGTGTTTATTGTGTTTAATTAATAACAATGAATATTCCCATCAATGAAAACGCGTGGATTCTAATTACTTAATTATAATTATTTATTTATTTTTATTTACGTGGCTCCTTGCCAGCAATTTCCATCTCTAAACTTCAACATCTCGACGCATAAAGAAGGAAGAGTGAGCCGAGCCAGCTTAACTATATTTAATATATTTTAATATGAAACTAATTCCTGCGAACTTTTTATCTGTTACTTTCTCTCTAGATTTATCTCTTCTTTGCTTTCCTTCTTATTCTCCTTTCCTTCTATCTTTTAGCACAACTAAATCACTCTACTTCCAACCCCGGGCTGAGATAGTGGTTAGTTCTCCACAAACAGTCCCTCAATACTACACCCACCAATTAATTACAATCTCGCATTTGGAGATAGGAGACAGATAGGTTTAAAGAAATAGAAGAAGACATGAAACAAGTAGGAATCAGTAGAGAAAATATAAATGAAAGAGACAAATACAGAAACGCAAAATTTGTAGTATAAGAAAGGAAGAAACCGGAGAAAATATGGAGGGAAGACAGGAACACAGTAAGAGATTTCGGGAAGAGAGAAGGAAGACCAGAAAAGTGTTAACGGGGCATTCGAGTTAGACACTATAGAGTTACAAGACTCAAAACAGGCACCATATCAGAACCCATTGATGATGAACACATTGCAAAACTATACGAAAACAGCTATAGAGTGACCAGGTAGAAGTCGATTATGGGCTATACTCAAAAACACAAATCTACACGATATCTTAACAATCCAAGAGCCCAAGGAAGAGGAAATAAAACCAAAAATTTTATCGCTCAAGCTAGACCAAAAACAAACGGAAACGAAGAGGATGCACGTGTTCCGACCATTCGAACCATTATCGAAAACCTTGAAACGGATTCGACGAGGACCCGTCTTCAAAACCGAGCAGTGGGTGCGGAAACCTGAAAGGTCACCTAAAGTGAGATCATCCAAAGCCTGTGACGAGAGGGTCTTGCAAAAAATCCTTGACGAGGCCGAAATAAACCGGAATTTTTAATGTCCACCAATCTGACCACCACCACCGCCTACCTCCTACCCCCCTCATCCAGACTAAAACGGTTTCTGAACCCTTCAAGGTCGAACAAGTGGACAAAAAGCCTTAAGGTCCTCTTTCGTAACCAAATCTCAACCGGACACCTCCCTCGAGGCTTTCTGAATGACCACCGCGGAACCCGAAGTATACTGTTTATATAAATAAATAAATCCGAGAGTTGTTTGAACTTAAACAAAAACCTGAAAAAGGAAAAATATTCAAACATCACGACGTGAAGCCCCGAATCGCCATAAAAACCCGATTTTGGGGGGAATAATGGACCCCCCTCCAGCCACACCACAAAGTTAATCGATTTCATTCTAAATTTACCAGATAATTACCTATAAAACCCAATTATATTTATCTATGGGAAAAGTTTCCAGTTCATTTTGAAAGCCCCCCAAAATGTAATTAAAAACAAAAATTTCGTCTAATTTTGAACTTTTCCTCGCAGTTTGAACCATCGCCAGTTAATTAATTTCCTTCTGTGTATACCATAATGCTGACGAAAGAAGGATCAAGTTCATAAGCTTCCTCTCTCACTCACTCACTCTCTCTTCCTCTTCCTCTCCTCCACGTCTGTAACATACATTTCTCATTAAAGATGATTAAAATTCCAAGAAATGAAGGACGAACTGGCAAAACACGAAGGCCGTTTGTGGTCGACATTTTTGTGTCACCATTCTAATCGACCACAAATTTTTTTTTATTCCTTTCCCTCCGGAGCTTTCGAAGAAAGTTTTCGCTGACGACTGTCTAAGAAAAAATGAGAAAAACAAAAATTTATTTCGTCGAACGCGGCAGATGTTTTCAACAAAACGCCATTTCGGTTTGTGCGAGATAAAAAGCGATTAAGCGGATTGGCCGAACCAAGAGCTTTGAGCGAAATTCAAAAAGCTTTGAGCTTAAACGATGACGTCACGTGGAAACTGAATTAAATCATGGGAAACACGAAACCGACCTGGAGTTTGGAATTCTTTGGCAAAGGCGAGAAGTGACCTCATCGAGCTTACGAATCTTTTTGCTTCACTTTTCCCGATTTTTGGAGATCATCAGTTGAATTGCGCGTTTTTCCGGAACTGACGACTCCGCTGATTTTTATTTTTAATCCTTCCGATGAATCATCGCCACTTTCGTGTTTCTGTTTCCGATCATTCTTGAGTATCCGATCCCGCTTTCCCGGTTATCTGCTCTTTTCCTATGACTTTTCCGATTTAGGTATCGTGACTACCTTCCACATCTCTGGTCCACGGACTCGAAATTCATTTTACTCTCCTTATTGTTGATCCTCGCTCTTTGACCGCTTACATAAAAAACGGTCATTAATCATGTGCTCGGATATCGCCCAATTGCGTGCTTTCTACTGCTTCCCGAGGCTTTTTCATCCGCACATCCGAGTTAGCCCATTGTGTCCGCACACTCTTGTTTATTTACGATCATCATTTTTAACACTCTAATTAACTTCTAGGCTAGGCTTACATCTAAAATTTTGTAAAAAAAATTAAAAATCTCCACGCCTACACAAACCCTTCACAACTCCTACGAACATATAGTCCATAAGAGGATCCTTTCCAACCCCCCGCCCCCAAACCTCTAAATTAGGTTTCGGTTTCATCTTTTTCAGGTATCTGCGCAGTTTTCCACTCGAACTCGATCATCTTTTTTTACGGTTTGATGATCGCGAAAAAGTCCTTGACGAGTGACTACTGCGTAGGTGATTCCCATTCAGCTGTGGCTGTAGGAAACAAGAATCAAATTTTTTTTCTTTTACAAAAAAATTTTCTAATTTAACCTGACCTTTGGAAGGTTG
Source organism: Columbicola columbae (assembly GCA_016920875.1). Taxonomy (NCBI): domain Eukaryota; kingdom Metazoa; phylum Arthropoda; class Insecta; order Psocodea; family Philopteridae; genus Columbicola; species Columbicola columbae. The sequence goes on from JADMLL010000010.1 coordinate 8,638,570, forward strand.
CGAGAGGTAAGGGGAGGATTCATTTTCAAAAACAAAGGTCACCGCATATCTCTTTGTTGATATTTCCACAGACTCGGTTTCGCATGAGAGGATCAACGAAAAGAAAGAACCGCTATCGCCGAAGGTTAAAAAACAAACAATTTTCACGGACGTTAGTGAAACAGACTGAAAAACGCTCAAATTTTTTTGTTAGGACCCAAACACAAAGGATGACACCGTTGCAAACTTTTTCTCATAAACCTAACACCTTTCAGACGAATCTTCGTCTATTTTTAAAGCCGACAAAAGATATGAGAATTCTGGGGGGGTTCTTGTCTCTCAAATAAAAACCCCCATGACGCCATTTCAACCCTCGAATATCATTTATTTTTAGGAATGAATGAATGAATGAATGAACACCACTCTCCGTGAAACTGTTTTTCAAGTCCCTTCCAAAAAACTGATTTTAGAAATTAATCTGTCCTTCCTCCTCAACGCCAAATATCTGAATATATTGATCGAAAGCAGACACCAACAAATTTATGTCCTCCACCACCCCCAACCCACCACCCTTTTACACTCGCAACTAAATTGCAAAACATTTTGGCAACGATTTCCTAAAAAAGTTTCGAAAAATTCACTCAACGTTGTGACCTTGCACGATCTCATAAACCGACAACAACGATTTGTCCAAAAATTCCTCGTCGAAAACAACCAACCGGACAAATCCGCCATTTTTATTTATTTATTTCTTTAATAGCTCTACTTTAAAAGTCGATAACCTGCTTAAAACTCAAACAACAAAAACAAACCAACAATACAGAGAGGAAATCAAAGATGTGGGTGCAGCATCTCATTCTAGAAATCTAGTACGCCTGAAACAATTGTCTCATACTGATGACACCAACCGATTCTCCCAGAATCTGGCGGACATGTTTGGGATCGACAAAAATCAGGTACAGTGATAGGACACGTGACAAATAAAACACCAGAGCCCAAACTTAAAGCTAAATATCTTTAGAACAGTCAACTATAAATCAGAAAATGTCCTTTCGAAAAATCGAGACGAGTCCACCTATTAAAAAAGTTGTTTACATAAATTTTTATTAACAAAAAAAAAATTAATGGAAACGATTTGCTCATCTACACATCCAAACACGACAAGGAGAGGAGGAAGGCATGGGACAAACAACACCAAAACAACATTAGGATAAAAACTCTATTAATAAATAAATAAATAAAACGAAACGTAACGATTCGATAATATGATTAATATAAATCGATACAGGAAACATTAAATGAAAGCTTAGAAAGCGGCTCTTCGTTTTCTAACGACTTAATTAAGAATAAACAAACGAGAGAGAGAGAGAGAGGAATGAGAAAGGAAACGGAAACAAACTTCTTTTTAATATATATCGTAAAATATAATCTAATAAAAGATGAAAGGAGAGAAATGGATTCAAAAGCCCAAAATGGCTATCGACGGAAACCCAGATAAAAGTTTACGACTTGGGAAAGAAGCTATAAAAATTTTAAAAATAAATAACCCAAGGTTTAGTGTGCATTATTTATGAAATGATTTCCTCTTGAAAATGTGCAATACTTATGAAATGGGTTTTGTTTTAAATATTGAAAATGATGGCGGGATGAATAGTGCACAGTAGCACGCAATATCCATTTTATAAATAATGCACACTAACACGCTGTATCTATTTCATAAATAATGCACACTGAATAGAAAGATTTGTTTCAATAATAGTGCACACTTCTATATACCATTGTAATATTATATATATGTTACGGTAAAAGTGATAAATCGAGCTAATATATATAATTTCCGGTGATTGTTCATAATCACCCACAAGCTTGGTTAGGGTGACGGATTACTGAATATTTATCACATTCACCGGCTAGTTTATAAAATCTTCAACTAGTAACGGTGGATTTAATTAAACTTTGGCTTCTGTCACTTCCCATGTTTTCGGAAACTCTCTTAAGAGAGTTACTGATGAACACGACTACTTGGATCGGCTGTCTTTTGTCAGAAAACTTACAGAAGCCAATCACGTGAGCAAACTTTAGCCAAGTTCCCCACATTGAGCTGGAGATTTTATATACAAGCCGGTAAATGTGATAAATATGTCAAATTCAGTGGGGTTTATGAATAACTCCCGAAAAGTTTATAAAACAATCCAATTTATCACTTTTACCGGATCTTATGTAGGATGTTAGAACACCTTCCGGTCCACACAATCAAAGTATTCAATAATTCTGAACACAGGCCCATAGACATACCTAAATATAGACACACCTAATGGGAAATATTCGTGAGAGTGTGCATTACTTATGAAATGAATGCTATATAGAAGTGTGCACTATTATTGAAACGAATCTTTCTATTCAGTGTGCAATATTTATGAAATAGATCATACACGCTAGTGTGCATTATTTATGAAATGGATACAGCGTGTTAGTGTGCATTATTTATGAAATGGATACTACGCGTTAGTGTGCACTATTAATGAAATAAATGTTGCGTATTAGTGTGCATTATTTATGAAATCGATACTGCGTGTTAGCGTTCAATTAATAAGAAATGGATTTTGCATGTTAGTGTGCATTATTTCTGAAACAACACTCTTCACGAAAGAAAATTATAAGAAAACAAAATCTGGCTTAAATTGTGCATTATTTTTGAAACGGATAAAAGGGAAAAATCAAAAACCCAAAACTGGGATGAAGCAGAGTTACAGCGGCTAAGACCAGTATAGTATTCAGGATTTAAATAGAGCGATTAGAAAGGAAAGAAAGAGGAAACCGTTTCATTTTTCCACCCACATCCCTCTCAAAGAACCTAAAAATGATTCACAGCCAACCAGATTAGTAAAAAAAATTAATCGGTAACCGTTTTTGTTCTCGTTTAAGTTTAAAAGATGACATGTCTGGGTTCGAGTCTTTCTTTACGGAATTAAAAAAGGAAAACACACGTGATCCATTATTTATGAATCCAGAATGTCTTCTGATTTCGTAAACAACTTTTGACTCAAATATTTACACCGTGTTTAAAAATACTTAATGCGATTATGGTAGGCATGCAACGGCCTATCGCCCGCGGATGATGGCAGGAAGAACGACGTGACCATGTTGACATTCCTCCCTCCTTCGCATCGCTTAATTCTTTTCAATGAACAGCTTTTTTGTTTTTGCTTTCCTCTCCTCTATCCACGAATCATTTCAGCACTATATCGTCTTCGATGACACAAATTTTAGGCCGATGGAAAGACCAAAGCATCATTTATGAAAAAGGTCATGTACGGAAGTGTGCACTACTTAAGAAATGATTTCGTCACGAAGGTGTGAATTATTTACTAAAAGGTGAGAAAATGAGTCAGAGGAACAAAATTTGTTATTTAAATTAATTAAAAGGTGAACAAATTTAGGGAATCTGTCACGAAACGCCAAGAAATAAATGTGCATTATTTATGAAATGAGTACTGTATGAAAGTATGTCACTATTATTGAAACGAATCTCTCTCTTCAGTGTGCAATATTTATGAAATAGATCCTACACAGTAGTGTGCATTATTTGTGAAATGGATATTGCGTGTTGGTGTGCATTATTTATGAAACGAATATTACGTGTTAGTGTGCATTATTCATTTCATATTAGTGTACAAATAAATCTTTCTCTTCAGTGTGCAATATTTATGAAATAGATCCTACACACTAGTGTGCATTATTTATGAAATGAATATTGCGTGTTGGTGTGCATTTTTCATATCACATTAGTGTGCAAATGAAACTTTCTTTTCAGTGTGCAATATTTATGAAATAGATCCTACACGCTAGTGTGCATTATTTATGAAATGGATACTACGTATTAGTGTTCAATCAATAAGAAATGGATTTTGCATTATTTCTGAAACGAACTACTCGCGAAAGTAAATAATAATAAATTATGATTTAAATTGTGCACTATTTTTGAAAAGTATAAAGAGAAAAATCATACTGTATGGAAGTGTGCACTATTATTGAAACGAATTTTTCTCTTCAGTGTGCAATTTTTATGAAATAGATCCTACACGTTAGTGCGCATTATTTGTGAAATGGATACTGCGTGTTAGTGTGCACTATTTATGAAATGAACTCTTCATCAAAGCTCTCTCTCTCTCTCTCTGTATGTTAATACAATCTATCCAAAACAAGTATCTCGACAACTTCCTGAGGCAATAACTTCCAATTTACTTTTAGATTGCTTTTGAGTGGGATTCTGTCCTACTGCCTCTCCCTTCCCTCAAACGGTACTTCATGTACATTCTGTTAACTGTTTCCATTTTCTACATCAAATCCAGAATGTCGATACTGTTCACTCCGCTCTTCTTACAGCATGTCATCTCAAAACAAAAATTGCCACAAGAACAAAATCTTCCTGCCGATTTTCAAACACAAGACATCTGTTTACACGAATTTTAAAGCTGTTAAAGTAACATTATATAAACATTCAGAGGAGAGAATTAACTCGACCAGCCGGTTTTTTCTTTATTTTTTTGCCTGGCTTTGCTCCGGGTCGCGAGGCGCAAGCACTTCCGAGGTCTTCGACTTTCGTCCAGAAGCAAGTCATTCTCTCGCAACCAAAAATCATTTTCACGCTTTGCAAAAGGTAAAAAGATCCACGATTCCCAGTTCGATTCCATTTCATTTGTTATTAATCATAACAAAGATCTTTAATTATGGCGTCACGTCACCTAATTGATTGCACGCATGGACTCTTAATTTCGGACTTCTAATTAACACCAAAAAACGGCAATTTTGTTTCGGTTTTACTCTTCTTCCTCATACCTCCGCCATTTCCTAATATCGGAAGAAATTACCGTTTTGAAAAATTATTGAAGGTCTTTACTATAAGCCCCCTTAAAAGTCTTTGTGAATTTTGTAGAACAAAATTCCGTGTCTTAGTGCTTAATACCACCAATAATTTAGGATAGTAGACAAAAGCATCCCACTGCTTACAATCTGCAAGAGCAAGAAAATGGTCTAGTGGTCTGATTGGGAAATGAACCAGTTTATACATCCCAGGAGCGGAACAAGGGTGATTTTTGAGTTAGTTTCAAATGAGAGAAAGAATTAATAAGAAAGAAGAAGGAAGAAGTATTCTACAAGTCTCTAAGCGAGATATAAAGAAGTTGGTCTGGCTTTAAAGGGATTTCTAGAGACAAGACCAGTGTCTCAGCCTCAGGAATTGGATAAACGGATGTGACTGGATGTACAGTCTAAAGCCTAGCGGCCCCCAAGCCCTACTGAGTGGCCCAGAGGAAACTGCTTGGATGAAAATTTGTCAAAGATCAATTGTTCGTTGTTAAATCTGAACTGTGGAACATAAAACAGAAACTGCTAACATTGTATACCTTTAGAAGGCAATATTCAGAAAATACATACAGAAACAGACTCACAGATGTACATAAAGATGATGCCCTGAGCGTGGACTGTATACGTCGAAAGCTGGACTTGTAAATTTGTTTTTGGTAAGTCGTGTGGCCTAGTCGCAATGATCACAAAGGAATCAGGCCCGGGAAGGAAAAAGCCTGAGTACCAATGATCTAAAGGATGGGGTATGATATACAAGAGAGAATAAAAGAAGCTTAACCATAATGATAATAAAGGAACAGAATGAAATAGAAAAGGAAAAAACAGAGCAGAGAGAAGGAAGAGAAGAGGAAGAAAGGTTGGAGGTAAAGCTATAAGAAACTTGTTATGGAGTCAGATCTTGAAGATCTTGATTGTTAGTAGATGAAAAGAAGTGAAGAAACAGAAGGAAAGCAAATCAGTAAGTACGACTTACAGAAGCGTATTACATAATAGATAGACCAACATTTTGGACAAAGTCTATCAGACCAATCCTACCAAAAACTCAAAAAAACCTTTATCTCTTAGACCGAATCGCGTGAAAATTTATCTACAAAAAATCCTCAGACAAGATTACGCAAAGAGATGGCTCTTAAGTGATAGGTGTCACCTTATGAAAAAAATTTAAGAAATAACCGGAAGTTATAAATTAAAACCGTTACTTTTTCTTAAGCATATAATTTCAAACCAAAATTACTCCACATCATCGCGGATTAGATAATTTATTAATTAATTGCTAGTTTTTAATTTAAAAAGAGAAAGAAAAACCTGCTTCCTATATTCAAAATCAATTTCAAATTTTTGAAAACTATGTCCTTAAACACCCATAGAGAAGAGGTCCTTCAATTTAATGGGCTCTGTTTTGAAAGTAGCTCAAGTCTGTTTTTTGCCATTACGAGAAAATTAAAGGTTTGCATATTAGTCAATTGAAAAATCAGACAATCGATTAATTTATCACTAAGTATTAATAATTTAATTACATAAATGACTATTGAGCGACTTTAACTGAAACAATATGTAATTTGAGGTGGTCAAACACTTTGTTATTATAACTTTTAGCGATCATTTTTAAATTAAGTCGAACAATTACATTCAATAACGTAATAACACTAATGATAAATAAGAAGTTTCCTCTAAATTATGAGATATCTGTTTTTCATAAATTAACCAACACCAACTTACTTAAACAGACGATCCAATGAAATAGACAAAACAAAACGGTTTTCTCAAGAATTATGTTGGTAAAACCACATCAATCAAAAGAAAATTATTTGAAAAAACTGAAAATCACACTGAATCACTTAAAAACTCCCAAACTAAATTAAAATAAATAATTCTTTCAATCCTGAACTAATTCCATCTTCAGTGGGTTCCATTTTCACCTTCTCCACAAAAACCCCGCGTTCTGATTGGCTGATCAAAACTCGACAAATTCCCCCCTAATTGATTCGAATTCTTCCCTAACGGTTTTCGAACGCCAATCTACCATTAATAAATAATTTACCCTCAGGATTTTGAGTACTTACGTATTATCGCCACCGCAGCTAAAGATTTGGCGATTTTTTTTTATCTCGAAATGATTTCAGTGAATCTTGATCAAATAAATTAAAGCTCAATCACATTACGTAAGCATTATTTTGATGGATACCCATTCATAGAAAGAAATTTTCGTTATACAATTTCAACAATTCCGCCATGTTTGTAAAAGACCATGTCACTTTTTTAATTCAAAAAGTTAAAATGATAAATAATACAGCTCTAAATTTAAGGTTTGGATTTAAATTTACAGATTTGACGACTTGGTTCTAATTTAATTTATATTTATAGCGCACTAGCACAACTTCTGCTGCAGTGGCATTAATACATAAGTACCGGATTTTGTTACAAATCGGTTACTAAACAATGAGGAAGACTAAAAAAAAACGAAAATAAAACAAAACGATTTGAAAACAGTCATAATATCGGTCAGTTTCCAAGAAAGACGGATGTTAATTTTTTTTTTATGTCTCTTTTCACGAGGCATTGTATTTCCTTGACATAAAACGTCCCAACCGTCATAAAATATTCAAAATAGGCGTAACAAAATTTGATCCCTTGAATATGTTATTTTAAATCCTTACATCTTTTTTTAATGAACAAAGGGATTTGTTAAACCACCAAATCCTCATATTTTATTTAATTTAATCAAATTTGAATTTAGTGTTCCTCACCCCCATCCCCATTTAGAATTTCCATCATCCGTATTTAGTCATCTAACCAAAACTAATAAATCTGATCGGTGACAAACCAAACAAACCTAATAAAACAATCGAAACAATTCCCTAATCCTGTAATCAGTTTTGAAAATCTTCAAACCCTCTAAATCTATCAAATCCATAATATGAGCCCAAGAATGAGTTATACAAACAAGACTTGATTATTGATTTCAATATTGAAATAACAATATCAAAATATTGTCGCATATCAAGAGCATTTTCAAAATCTTTCACCATGACATGGAGTTGATTAAGAAAACTTTCATTCTTCAAACTATTCATAAATTGGGTTTCGACCAAAAATTAAATTATTAATTACTTTTCTCAATGTTACTCAAGTAAGCTATCTTTCACCCGTTTTTCACTTTTTTTTCTTTAAAATGAAATCTATTCTTAAGAAAAGTTTTTTACTCTCAACAACAAAAAAAATTTGTCTCTTTTATAAAAAACTATGCCATTTTTTGTGTTTGCACACTTCATGCACTATTTATTTATAAACGAGATGATCTTTTAGAAAAAAAAGTGCAAATCAGCTGTGCCAAGTTAAAACTCTTATCAAAGTTCAAAGTATATCACTGATAAGTTTTTCTTTTTATCTTGTCAAACAGAATTATGCAACACCAGAGAGAAATTCATTAATGTCAGATTTAAATTTAAAATAAAAAAAAATTTTCAGGTTTAATAATAAAAAAAGTCATTTACAAGGTAGTGAACAGAGTAAGGTCACTTCAAAATGAACTTGGCCTTGTCTTGCTATCAACACATTCAGCCTTTTAAATGACTAATCCTTGGGTTCAATATTAGGCAGTTACACACCACTCTCATACCTGACGAAAAAACCGCAGAGGTAAACACTTTCAACTAAAACAAATAAACATCACTCGGATTCACAAAATCCATACCTGCTTGAAGTATCTGAGAAATTTCCACCATCCAGCAATCTGACTTTGGCAAAAAGAACAGCATTGACAAATGGAACTGCTGTCAATTCTTCGACACACACTTCAACTTGAAATTTGTACTTCTTCTTTTTCATCATGAAAGCCATTATTTTTATTTGTTCCTAGTTTGCCTGGTCATTGATATTATCCACCCAAGCAACTGCTAGTTTTATCAAACTCAATTTTCCTTTCTTTATATTTAACACTTCTATGCTTCATATTGTTTTAATGAACATTATTGAAAAGGATGATACTGCTAACAAAAGTTATACTCAAATTCATCAAAAACCCCAAGCCCAAATTTATAAACTGAGTACTTCTTTCTGTTTACTCTCACTTATTCAAAATTAATTTTTCTCACACACACGAAAAGAAATTATTATTCAACAAATAACTTGTTTCTCTTCCATGATCACATAATTTAAAACAAAAAAAATATTTTTTTTGGACTAAAATACTGTTGCAAAAAAATTATTGGCGTCATTAATAAAAATATGATTTAACTGACTAATATCACTAGCCAAACTTTTTTCTGTCAAAATAACTCTTGAAATAAAAATTTCAAAAACAAAGAAGATTCAAAAACGCATTTAACTAATGACAATTAAAAAATTCAAAACTAGACTAAAATAATTCACTAAAAAACGTTTTAAACCAACCCATTTCAACGTAATAAATAAATTACGTTCACGACATTTCGATAATTAAAAACCTTTTAATTTAAAAAATGTTAATTCAAGTTGACACTTGAAATTAAAAAAAAAATTATTATAATTAAAAAAAATCTGTTTGAACACTAAAACTTTATGAAATTAAATACTGAGTATTTATAAATACCACAGTCATACACTGACACATATTAATTCCTTTCCTCACATCTTAGAAAGAAAAAAATAACTATCACAAAGCTTATCGGTTGAGTGATACTGACTACAACAAATAAAACAGGCTGAAAGACCGAGGAATGAAAACCGAAAGTGCCATCTTTTTGCCTTCTCAGTGTGTATTCGATTTGTTGCATCACACCCGATTTAAACTTCTCGCGACAAAATTCTCCTCCGTCTGAAACCACGTTTCATTTATCCTGTCAGTCAAGTAACAGCTGATGTCTTTTTAATTATTTGATAATGAAGTGTGTCTTATTTTTCCGATGTTTCAGTCGATGAAATAATGAATACCGAAGTTGAATCCTATATTAGAAATAACGTCGTCTGGGCCAAAATACCTAATAACGTCAAGCAGGTGAGATTTGTTTTTAAAAAGTTATTCAAGGTAGTCAATATCTTGTCAGACATGAATTATCTGACTTTATGATGCAGTAGGTAAAAATTGTCCCTACTGTGAGCACAGGTAACTGTGTTTTCAGTCCCTACTTTATCTCTCATCACATTTCAGTCATAAACTCAATTATTAAATCAGTCAGAGAAAAATTCTAACCGAGCAACTGATCAAATTTGATTTTTTTTTTCAGAACTGGATCTTGAATCAAAAGGACTATGAAAAGCAAATTGTTGAGTTTAGTATTAAAAATCAACTTAGGCATAAAGGAAACATAGGTGAGAATCATTATCTTAGTTGACATTTATAAACATAAAACAATCTTAAACTAATATTTTGTTAATTTTTCCTTTTTTCCAGTTCGATTTATTAGAAAGATGAAAGGCAATACTATGAAGACTTATTGGCTTATAGTAGACAGTCATTAATGCTTTATCCATATCATCTGTCTGATGTTATTGTATCCGGCTTAAGAGTAACCCCATTTCAATATTACATTGCCATGATGGAAAACATAATGGCTTTAGAACATAGTTATGACTCACTCCCCAATTTTACAGCAGCTGATTGTAAGTCTTTAATAATACTTTCAACTTATACCAATCCCAAACTATTTCGCTATAATTTGATTTCATTGTCAGGTGTGAGATTACTTGGCATAGGAAGGAATGAATATATAGACTTAATGAACAGATGCAGATCTCGAAGAAAAATATTCCGTAAGAGAAACATGAGAGACTTACTACCTAGCACACCTGTTAAGATAAACATTGAAAAATGGTGGATGGTACAGTTGGGCCTTGTCACTGAAGATGATATCAAAGTCATAACACCTACAGAAAGAGAGTTTATTGATAAGATAATCGATTATGGAAAGCAAAGAGCTGGAGATTCAGATTTAAATTTATTACAGAAATTATACAAGTAAGGTGTAAATACTTTACTGTTGTTCGATTCAGTTAAATTCTGTTCGTTATTAATTTTTGTATTTTTCTTTTTCAAGTAAGGGGCTTGTTTATCTTGAGGTACCCATTCAGGATAATGATTACATTGTTGTGCCTCCATTGGAGGGTTTTGTAATGAATCGAGTCCTTGGTGATTACTTCGAAACTTTGTTGTACAAAATTTTTGTATCCATCGATGAGCATACTTCAGTAGGAGAGGTACGATATTGATATGGCTTACTGATGATGACTTAAATCACTCGTAAATTGTTTTGGTCAGATTCTGGGTTTAATCGAATGAAATAAATTTTTTTCAGTTGGCCAATGTCTTACAAATAGATTTGGAATCAGTTAAGAATGCTGTGTCTCTTTATTGTAGACTAGGATTTGCCAAAAAAAAATTAACAGAACCAGAAGACCTAGAAACTGATTCCTCTTGGAACATAAGTCCGTCTCTTAAAAGACAGTAAGTTGATCGTGATAAGTTAAATATAGGGACTATCAAAACCCTGTGTTAAGTGAAATTCGTTTTAGATCTTCTTCGGCCTCGGTTACTGATCCGCTTCTGTTGGAGTTGGATGAAGCACTTGCAGAAGCCGGTTTATCTCCTAGTCAAGAACTCGTCACCACGGACGAAGGCGAGATAAATTTATTATCGAGTCCAGCTCGAAGCAAAAGAATCGCTTTTCTCTTTGATTCGACTCTCACTGCTTTCCTGATGATGGGTAACCTTTCTCCGGTTAGTAGTAGTCACGTGTCTTCATGACTGGTATTCCTGTTTGTGTGTTTCTTTCACGTCGATTTTTTGTGTCCGGTCAGGGTTTGAAAAAATCACGCAGTCACCATGTTCGAGGTTGGGAAACTATCAAACGAATCCTTGGATAGCTTACTAAGCGAGTTGGAGAAAATCTCGACGGATGATAGCGAGGGAGAAGCACAAAGATACTTCGAACACGCTCTGGTTTTGAGATCGACGATTTTATTCCTTCGACAAAATCCGAAAATGGATGAAGTCACAGCCGGAGTGGATCTAATCAGATGTGAAAGCTTACAATCCTTGGATGCAGCTACTTGCTCTAGGTTGCTTAATAAAAATTACGCGTGAGTATCATAACACCGCGTTTGTTGTCCTTTAGAAAGACGTAAACTTATGGTTGTGAAAATTATTTCCAGGTTGTTGGTATCGATGGCACCCCTGAGTAAAGAAATCCGACCGATAAGCAGCTCAACTCCACCGCATTTAGGACCGGCAACACCGGAAATCAATTCAGTTTGGTTTAAGTTCTTCATATACTCAATAACGGGCCACGGTCCTCCTTCTCTTCTTCTGTCGAAGGGTACTCGACTAAAGCAATTACCTCGATTGTTTAAGAATTGCGTGAAGGTTTTAGTGACAACCTGGGGCCACGATCCAACCGTTCTCCCGATCAGCAATCTTGTCTTCACAGTCAATGAAGCTTTGTGCTATTCCGCTGTTTTGGTTCAGGGCTATGGAGAAACCAGTCTGGCGAAAACGATCCTCGTGCCTTTTCCCATGTCCGGTGTCGATGATTCCAACTTGAACTGGTCTCTCCATCCGGCTGTTAAGAAACTTTCGGACAACATCGACCTCAAACACAATTGCGGATTTCTCACGATGGTCAACCTGAATCAAATCGATAACCAATCGAATGGCTATCTGAAAGGCGTGAACAATTATTTCGGGAGCAACAACAGCGTCGTCAATTCGTGGATCGAAAGTCAGATGAGCGATAAGAACGACTCGGATTTGTTGAGTCCCGTCAATGGAATCACCAATCAAGAATTCGCTGATATTCTGGAAGAGGAACTAGATAACCTGGGAGATTCTAAGAAGGAAGATAAGAATTTTGCCAAGGATTCGGGGGAGACTTGTAGTAGGAGTGAGTGCGAAGTCGAATTGTTCAGGTGGACTTTACTCGACTGTGATTTTGGAATCCCCTTATTCAATGCCAAAACTAATCAACAAGTTTGCAACGCCATTTGCGAACATAAACTTTGGACAAAGTCGAGGTAAGTTAAATCGGTGTATACAATCCGTCCCTGAGACAAAATCGACCCAGATCTTGAATGAGAAGGTCATGGGTGATTCCCTTGGTTCTATAAAAATCCAATCAAGGCTCACTTACTCATAATTGGGTCAACTTTGTCTCTGACGTCATTATTGAACTATTCTGATAATATTGATTGATTGATTGATTGATTTTCATTTTTTTTTCTAGCTTAGACGCATTAAAAGAAAGCAGTCAAGCCCTTTGTTCAAGGTTATTAGATTTTATAAATAATTTACAGGTAAATAATTTTTCATTCTGGTATTAGAACTTAGTCCAGTGTTGACACAACCAAAAGGTTACCGCTAAAGTTCTAAATCCGTTTATGTCCACATTACCTAGCTTAATCTCCAGATTAACATTAATATGTTGTAATAATATAATTTTAAAATATGTATAACATGTAATTTGTACGGTATATAAATAAAATATTATAGTTTCTTCGGTGCTAAGAGTTTTCTGCACTTTGACTATGTAACGCTTTAGTATCATGTTGTTTCAATATGGATAGGTAATGTGCACATTATCCAGGTGATTTAAGAAATGAAACAAATTTTTGGTTCTAAATAACTGATTTGATGAACTTTAGCGGTAACTTATACTCTTTTATGAGGAAGTTATTTCATAAGCATTTCACAGTTATCTACAGCAGTGGCCAAACTTTTATTCCTCAGGAGCTACTTATTCTGTTAAATGAGGGCCACTATGAATGCGGGCAAACACTTTTGTGAATTTCAAAATTTCAGTAGATACAGTATTTTAATAAATAATTAAAGAAAATCTTAATTTGAATAATTCGTAAATAATGCACACTCTTGAGTAGAGTTTGTTTCAAAAGTAACGCACACATTTACAATGCAAAAGATGTACAATCAGCCTAGCTTAAGGGGTCGACAACCAAAAATTTTCAAAATTTTTTCTTGCCGACAATAAATAGTACTTGCTAAATAATGTCCCCAAGTAAAAATATCTGTTTATTCATACATAATTCGTGTTTTTTAATACAAATTAGATAATAGATGGGATTACTAGATAATTACTTACTGTTCAAGTTTGGATACAAGTATTGTAGTTGCCGACCTTTGACCTAGCTCTATTCCTCAGAAGACTTAGGATGTTTTTAATACAGAATTTTCAGACCATCTGAGTCAGTAATGGGCAAAGTACGGCCCGGGAAAGTGTTTAATCTACATGGTAGGGTTTATCTACATGGATAGTATTAATACATGGCCGGCTACAATTACGTTTTGACGGTCGAGATGTTTAAAGTGGATTTTACTAAGATGCATAGTCTAGAGAAGCTAAACTAGCCACGTAGTTCATGTGTTGCAAATTTGTGTGGCCCGCCAAAAAATTTTAAAATATAAATTGGCCCGTCAATTAAAAAGATTGCCCCTCCCTGGGTTGTCTCTTTATAAATGAATTCCAAAAAAAATTGTGCATTATTTATGAAAGAAAGCCCTAACAGTATACAGAAACGTTTTTTCTAATGTTCCAAAAGAAATTTTTAAGGATTTTCTCAATTTTAACATTTCACCCAGTTAATCTACAAATTAACTAAACAGTGTGCACACTAACTGATTCCTGTACATCAGGATTAGCTAAACATAGATTGGCTAACATATTTAAAGATTTTTGAAAAGTAGAAGAAAAAAAGTTCAAACATAATCTAACTTACCTTTTCTGTCTTTTTACAGGATAATCCTAACATATCAGAGCCGAAGCCAGGTGACTCGACTACACCGTTAGCCACGTTATTACCTAAAAGGAATTTAGTTTTTTATAATGGCAGCTTGGAACTTTGGAACGGATAATATTATTAATTCTAATTAGATAGAACAAAATAGTTTGGTTATGGCCGAAAGCTAGATTCCAATTTCTGTTGTAGAAAACGAAAGCAGAAGTCGCAAAGCCATTTTGATGTGACTACCCCCTTTGAGTCAAAGTCTTATCAACAATACTAACCTTTCTATGTTCTCTCAGGAAAATTTATATTCTACCGCTGTTGGGTACGAAACTCTTCAAAAGTCTTCCTTCTGTATTTTACTGTAAGGTTGCCTGTAATCAAAAAAATAGTTTTTAAGTGCCTTCTAGTGAATGAAGTTAAGTAGTTAGTCCTCTTGCAAGTTAGTTTCTTTTCACTTGTCTTTTTAAAAAAATTTTTGAGTCAGCTACGAGTTATCTCGTAGTTATATCGTTCGATTAAATTAAATAAGCTTCTTAGACCGTGGAAATCAACTTGTGCGGATGAGTTATATGGGTTACATGAGTTATACAGTCAGATGAGTTATATGGGTTTGCCAACTAGGAAGGAATTTGACAGGTCTTAAAACCTCAAAATTTGGTTTGGGTTTAACTATTCAAATAATCTGTTGTGGTTGTTTATTAAGTAGAGTCACAAAGAATAAGCTTTGATTCAAACACTAACCGAAACAAAAACTGTGAGACTTCTGAATTTAGCTCTTCGTTAAAACACTCAAATACATAAAGTCATGTACAAATGGTTTAGGTTTTAAGTTTCCCCAATGTTTTGTTTCAGTCATGTTCGACTTTAATTTTGAAATTAGGTACTACACTCCATGAAAAGTTACCACTGAACACAATATTTTAATTTACATCGCTTTTGGGAATTTGGGATTTTTAATATTGACTTATTAGTTTACCTATTTTAAATATAGCCAGGAAATGATATGAAACTTTTGTCAATGACAGCTTTTGATATAAGGAAGGAGTAGAAAGAAGAAGTGCTTATAATTTTATTTTATGATTTTTATATATTTCGGTTTGTTAGTTTTCACATTTTTCAAGAGATATGTCAACTGTGATTTTCCTCGAGATAAAATTGTTGTCTTTTATTTTTACTTTTCTTTTTAGGTGTTTATAAGTTGTACTTTAACATTCACACACTCTTATGTTCCATTATTGTATAAATTTATAATTTTAATTTAAAACATCTGGCATTCCATGGAAATGTTCCATTGACTTCTTTCTAAAAGTGTTTTCAACTTCTTAGGTGCAATTGTAAACTTATTTCAATATATATATAATTATTTTTTGAATTGTCTTTTGTTTTTGTTAACCCTCAGTTAACTTACGCCTGTTTCAATGGTTCTTGCTTGGTCTCAGATTTTTAGGTCTCCATGAGAGTTCTGCTTTATTTGATGATTCAATTTTGCTGTGATGATTTTAAGGGATGAATGGAGTAGGAGGAGATATTTTAGACATGACAGAATTAAGTTCGAAAGGACATAAAATATAAGACATTTTATCAGATTCTTTATCAGTCTTATTTATTCATAATAATATTCCGATATCTAAAATTTTGCAAATTACTGTCATCTAGGAACAAAAATCGTCATCAGTATTTTAACACATTTTTAACCACCACTTACATGAACACTACTATTGTAAAAACACTTTTACAGGATATTTAGCTTGAAAATTACAAGTTTAAAATTTACAGATACAATCTTATCACAAATACTATTCGAAACAAAATTTACAGAATGAATTGATCAGTATAACACTGGGTTTCAAGATACAAATCACTATTGTGGTTAATATGAAACCTGTGACAATGATAAAATATTTTCAGTGTTTATAAAAATCATCCATCAGCAACTGAAATTAACTATCGAGCATCAAACACAACAACTCTTTTGGTTCTTTTCTTGTACATAATCCTGTAACCACATTCTCTGCATCGGATGGGATCTCGAGGCCTGATTTCATTTTCATGACGACATTCTGTAAAGGAACATTTAAATGGTTAAACATAACCCAACATCATGTCAGTAAACAGTTGCACAATATTAACATCATACCCACCTCCGCAAATATACACCATCGGAGTTTTTACAGCAGGCGTGTCCTTATTCTGATCCATTTTTATGAAAATTCACTAAATACCAATTTCACGTATAATAATTAATATTTTCGGAGTGGTGATTAACTGTCAGTTCTTTTTACTTAAAAATGTTTATTCCAATAACCCGGTATCGTAGAATGAAGTGCTCAAAATGTGCGCAGGGATTTTTGTCGCCAAATGTCAAAGCTCGCAAACTTTGTTTCGCGTGATTGAACCTTTGGGGAAACTGGTGTAGTTATTTCACTCATTCGTTTCTGCTAAAAGCGGAATTTTTTTTTAACTTAATAACAGATGTTGCTCTATTAAGTCTAAGAAGCACACGTTGGAAAACAGATAATCGAGCTTTTTAATAAAAATATGTACGCTATATAACATTTCAAATAGGACAATTATTATAATACATCGGGGAAATTTTTAGCTTGTTTTTTTACTCGAAATCAGTGAAGGAAGGGATTGGCAAACAAAAAAATGTCTGAAGTTGATAAGTGGATAGAAATCGCCAAAGAGTGTAAATACCTGCCGGAAAATGACCTAAAGGTATGTGCCTTGTGTGTGACAACTTCTATCATTACTCCCTTAACATAATGTCGAGGACGATCTAAACTGGAGAAGGGTTCTTGGATAGGTGATCGACCTTCCGTTTAGTTTAAAACTAATCTCCAAACGTTTTTCATGTATGTTAGCACACCTCCCAGTGTTCTATAATAACTCCATAAACAAACCCATCAAAATCTAAGAACAATCGATTCACTTCCACCTGTTATCAGTTAAAATTGTAATGGATATGACTGTTATCTTTCAGAAATTATGTGATTTAGTTTGCGATCTACTAATAGAAGAGTCTAACATACAACCAGTTTCAACTCCTGTAACAGTTTGCGGAGATATTCATGGACAGTTCTATGATTTGGAAGAACTCTTTCGAAATGGTGGAGCTGTACCTGATACTAGTTATGTCTTTATGGGTGACTTTGTCGATAGAGGTTATTACAGTTTAGAAACATTCACAAGACTGCTTACTTTAAAAGCGAAATGGTCTGAAAAAATAACATTACTTAGAGGAAATCACGAATCTAGACAAATAACCCAAGTTTATGGATTTTATGGTGAGCTTTGTATATTCTTATAGTCTCATAAAATAAATTTTCAGCAAAGATGGTTACCGAATCAGCATCTGTTATGTTTCAGATGAATGCCAAAATAAATATGGCAATGCAAATGCCTGGAAGTATTGCTGCAGGGTCTTTGACTTTTTAACTATTGCTGCTGTAAGTTTGAATTTAGTAATTGTTATTGAATTGATTATTACCCCCTTCGATTATTATTTTTTTGGTTTTTAATTAGTTAATAGATGAGCAAGTACTCTGTGTACATGGAGGATTGTCACCGGATATTCAAGCACTTGATCAAATTAGAACAATCGAAAGGAACCAAGAAATCCCACAAAAAGGAGCTTTCTGTGATTTGGTGTGGTCTGATCCGGATGAAATTGAATCATGGTCAGTTAGTCCAAGGGGAGCAGGCCACCTGTTCGGTCCCAGTGTTACTCATAAGTTTATGCACATTAATAGTTTAATATTAATATGTAGAGCCCATCAGTTAGTTCACGAAGGTAAATAAAATTTATTTAGTCAGACCGCACGTTTCGGTCACTGAGTCATGACCTGTTTCAACCGACTTATTTCCATTTCAGGATTTAAATATATGTTCGACGAAAAACTAGTTACGGTGTGGTCAGCTCCGAATTATTGCTACCGATGCGGAAACATAGCCTCCATTCTCGAGTTCAAAGACGTGTACACGAGAGAAGCGAAACTCTTTCATGCCGTGCCTGATTTCGAACGCGTAATACCTCCAGTAGCCACGATTCCTTATTTTTTGTGATTCTGTTAACAGAAACGAAATACAGAGATACCTTTCAAACGATCCTATTTTCTAATCTCATCCCTTAAACCCCACCTTCCAAACCCTTGTGCCATACAATATACTTTCGAGCGTTTTGTTTTATTTTAACATATCCTCTCCTCTGTTTTATTTTTCACTTCCCTCGGCTTTAAGTGCACCATTTGGGTTTGGCGATGTTTAGCTAATTTGAGTTTAAAAGTAACTGATAGCATGCGTTCTGATATTAGTGTCTTAAGTGAATTTGAACATTCTGAATGCCCTTGACTTAGTCTTTTATGAGTCATATCTACCTTTCAAACGAATATTATAAATAATATAAACATTGAGACTTGTTTTTTTGCAATTATAATATATATATTACTGTTTTATATAATTTTTAATATCTAACAGTGCTTCCGGTTGTTATTTGCTAAACAACTTTTGTAATCGTACAATTTTGAAGTTTTTATAAACGTTGGAGACAAAATGGCGGTTGAATATTCCATCCTCACGAAATTAAAATTTAAATTGAACGCATGCGAGAAATCAGAACTTAGTTTGCTTTTAAATAAAACACTTTTGAATCAGTTTGAAAGAATTTTGATTAAGATAATCACGGAATCACCTTTTTGAATTTTAAATTCCGATTTTTTTTAAAACGCCATTCCAAATTTTCACCGCTCTCTCGAAAAGATGAAATCATTTTTATGTACTGAAGATTAACGTTAAATAAAATCAATTAAAAGTTACCCAAAATTTTCATTTTTTTTTTTAATTTTTAAATCTTTAATTCAGTTATAAGTGGAAATGAGAAATCTGTTTTTTGCCTTGGTCAATTTAAGACATCAGTGTCATTCTGTAACTGATTTGTTATTTTATGAAATTTAAAACGAGTAAATTATTTTTTTGTTCTGTCAATTAGGCTGTCGTTGAAACAAAATTATATAAAACTGGTTTTTAAGAAACTGACGATTCGCGTCGAAAATTGGTTGAAACGGAGAGTTTATAAGTTTATATCGTAATTCAATATAAAAAATTGTATAAAACAATTATGCTGCTTTTTTGTACTAAGTCCCTCTAACTTACCTTTTAGAAAACACCGCCATCTCGGTTTAGGTTATTCGATTTGTTTTCACGTCAACAGTTTGAAAAAACTCCAAATTTTTACAGCACTTTAGAATTCATCACCAATTATGAAACAGAATAAACTGAGTTTTGCTTCTTATCAGAAAACATCTGCATTATTCTTATTATAACTCGCGATTCAAACTAACAGTTTGTTTTATCAACCGACTAATTAATAATCAGTATCAATTAAAACCTTCCGGGATTTGCTACTTCACGGATCACTTTATTAAAACAGAAATTCATTTAGACTTTTCTTACCTCCACAAACCCTTTTCACTCGGTTCTTCTCAAAGAAAAACAGTGCTACCAACCCTTTTACCGATTTCCGGTAATGTTTTAACCGTTAACATTCTCAAATGGTACTCCAAGCTGGCGACAAAATGAAAAAGGAAATGACGTCACAAAACCCACCACCATTTTGGACAGGAAGAGAAAATAAAAAAAAACTCATCGATCGTTAAAGATCTTTTATTTTAATTAAGTTTACTTCCAATACGAGAAAAATGGAAAGAATCGTTATAATTAAAAACTAAAAATTAAGAAATTAAAAAAGCGAGAAAACACTGACCCTTTCACACTGCCTTCTTTATTAAACTGTACCTAAGCTTGGGTCTATCCTCAGCAAGAAAACACTTTTACAACATAATGGACCCATACAACCAGCTACCGAATCCAATCTTCTGGGTACGTACTAACTTCTTTACAAAAAAAAGAACACTACTAACTGAACAGTCAAAAGATAGCATTGAAATTATATTGAACGTTGAAAAAACTAAGCAATGTCATTAAAAAAAAAGGTTCCTCCCTCGATTAAAAAGAAATCAAACAAAAAAAAAACTCTGACATTAAGCTTACTTCGAAAAAAGAAAATTATCTTCTAAGGAGTGCTTCTATTCCATCATAAACGTGTTATTACAATAAGAATAATATTTTGCTAACATGTAACACTAAATGTATTTTAATATTATCATTATCATACTTCAAAATTGTTTGGGATTACATTTTGCTTTTAATTAATAGAACACGTGCTGAATGGCGGAATCATTAACTTTTTGGACTTTTTCCTTTAGAAATAAAAACGCAAATTGAATGACAGAATTAATTTCCGTTCAAATTATTTTTTTTTTCTTCTAAACCTATAAAACTCACGTCATTTAAATTAAAGGGATTTTTTTGTTCTGTCGTGAATGACACAAACTTCTCCACTCCGATTCCTTTAATCTTCCTTTTCCATGTCTTCTTTCTTGAGTGGGGATCGGCTTCGCGATTTCGACTTCCCTTTACTGCCTGAATGCGAGCGAGAACGATCCCTGAAACGAAACCAAAACGTGAGGAAAACCCTACAACTCAAAAACTACTTTAACTGAGTCATAAATAACTTCCGCTCCCCCCTCCATCAACCCTTTTCCATCCCCAATAAAGCGACTACCTGTCCGTGAGGAAGAGACTATAAGTCCTTGGTACTCAAGTTTTTCCTTTCCCGGGCCAAATTTCCACTCTGACCATTCCGACTGGGCCATCAAAAAGGTTTTAAAAGACGCCTACAGTCCACCTTTAGGGTATCATCTGTCTGTACACCTGTCAGTCTGTTTCTGTATTTTCTGTATATTGCCTCATAAAAACATGTTGAAACAAGCAATATTAGCAGTTTCTGAACACAGGGCCGAACATTTTCGTACTGGTCAGGCACTACAGTTCAACAATGAGCAATAGAGCTTGGTGGACCGCAGTTTGAGTACCAAGGCTATAAGTTGTTGATAGGATATAGGGTTTGGGGTAAGCTGGAGAACATACCAAGCCCCTGGAGCTGAAGAAAGAAAAGACGGGATGTGGACAAGGATGAGGAAGAGGATATGATTTGAAATCCTTAGAAAAGATGAATCCGTTCCAACAGTAAATGTTAAAATTCCCAACCAAGATTTTTATAAACATTCCCAATATCCAACTAATATCATTTCATAAATAATGCACACTAGACTATTACAAAAATTCATCTCACAACACCTCTTTAATAAATACTTAGTGTCTTAGCTTTTTCTAATTAATTAATCCAATGACATCAATTAATACCAACAGCGCATAACTAATCAAACCCCACCAGAAGCTACTCTGACTCCACTAAATACAAAACAGTAGCCGCCATTACTTCAACCCAACCCCCCGACCTTATCCTTTATTACAAGGACTTACTTGGAAACTGACCCGTTCTTCGGTTTCGATTCCGATCTGGATTTCGATCTGTTATTTTTCATAGGAGACTTCGAATGAGAACGTGATCTGGATTTAGATCGGTTATTCCTGTGAACAAAAATTAATTAATTAATTACACCAAAATTAATAACAGACACCATTCTTAGCCCCCCACAAACAAAACTTACTTCGATTTCGAGCGAGATCTGTCACGGCTCTTAGAGCGGGAGGCAGATTTAGATCGGCCTCTTGACTTCGACTTAGAGCGGCTGCTGCGTCTGCTACTGCGACTCCTTCGGCTCCTGCTTGATCTGGCGGGCACAAGAAAGAAAAACCAAAGTCAAGCAATGCGCTTCAACCAACACAACAATATACACATATAAAAATACTAATAACTTATAAAAGATATCAGGAAGTCAAAACGGAACGAGAATTTCTAAACCAAACAAAATCGAAAACTGTTTCCTTTTAGAAACACCGCCATCACTCACATAAATTCTCGTTCCGTCAGGAAATCCTTCCCTTATGCCAAGCAAAATTCAAAACCAGCTATCTCAACCGCAGCAAAAACCCTTTCACCGCGCTCAAAACTGAGCATTTCGAAAAAGGCCGGATCTGAAAGTTGTAGTTCGACAACACTTCCATCACCGGCCTTTTCCTTATAGACTTCTCTTCCGGTTTTACAAAATTCTAATTAACTCAAATACAAATTAATTAGAAATAAATAAAACGCGAAAGAGAAATCCATAACACATAACTTAATACTAATAAAGACGCCTCTGGTTTTTTAAAAAAATTTATTTAAAAAGAAAACCAAAACGAATATCTGCCAAAGCAATGCCAGTCACTACATTGTAGTTATATAGTTTGGGAAGTATCATCATCATCATCAGCCAATTAAATTTGCGGGGGGGAAACGGGCGGGGGCCTTTGTATGAATACAACTCTCAATTTCAAATTCAAATCGTTTAACTATGCCAAAGAGAGAAGTACTGTTGGGGTGGTCGGGTAAGGGGGTAGTGGTGGTGGGAATCATAAACTGTGTACAAAAGGACTATGAGCAACTCTAAGCGCTCGAGAAAGAAAATTTAAACAAAAAAAAAAGAAAAAGCGAGCGACGACGTTCCATCAACCGATTTCCATCCAATCCCGAACTCCCGTTTCACTTCCGTTTTCCATCCTTCCTTCCCATCATCAAAGACAGTCTTCACAGCTCACCTCGAGAAAACACTGCCAAATTATCAAACTTTTTAGTGAGCCAATTACCAAAAATTAAATTAACGCTTTTGTAATTTAAACAAACAAAAATTTTTCTTTTTTCTCTCTCTTCTACTTCTTCATCATCAAACAAAGAACAAAAGAGATTTACAAAGTTTTCTTTTCGAGAGGTGCGTGACCTTCTTCACATGCGAAAACAAAGTCAACCCCGATGAAACAAATACCTTGATCGAGATCTCGATCTCGAATTTGAACCGCTAGACGACCGAGATCTGCGGCGTCTGCTTTTATCTTCTACTAAGCGTATTTTACGGCCGTTCAACTCGGTTCCGTCGAGTTTTTCGATTGCAGCCTTTAAGTCTGAGCTTGAGCTGAATTCGACAATTCTGAAATACAAAAACAAAAAATTTTCTTTAATAATTCCCAACAGACGACAAACTCTCTTAAATTCCCAATGAAAAGTCAGAAACAAATTTATCCATCACCATCTTCAGACCCGAGAGATGAATTGAAATTGATTTTCATCATAAACACTGCCCTCTCCCAAATACTATGACGTCCGGAGGTCTAATGTCAACTTTTTCGTTGACTGCCTGAGCACCAATATTATAACTTTAGTGGTAATCACCCACATGAATAATTCGACAGCGGCGTATGCGCAATAATTTCCGAATGTGACGTCACTCAGTCAAGTGTTTGTGAAATATAGCATGGCACCACCGTTGGGTCACCGGCGATCAACTGTTTTCATGACCCGGACGTCATAGTGTTAATTATCTCCTGGCTACTCATTAAAACAAACACACAACTCACCCTTCGTTCCTCCGATTCTTGTGCGCATCAGCATAGGTCACTTCTCCAGCTTGTCGCATGTAATCCTTCAGGTCCTGAAGACAAAAACCAAACGAATCATTAAAATCCCAAACCAACAAAAACATCTAAAGATAACAACATGAACCGTAAGAAAGTCGAGAATCAACAACAACAACAACAACTAACACCGAATACATAAATAAAATAAATAAATATAAAAATAAAATAAAAATAAAAACAAAAACGTCTGCTCTGATCAACCCTCCCAAACACATTTCTCTTTGAAAAAGGAAAAACTAAATAAAGAAAGAAACATGTCACCTTTTCAGAGTCCAACATCAAATCTTAATTATCATCGACTAAACTGTATTAATAAATAAACAAACACAAATTGTCGTCTATAAGATCTCAGCCTGGAGAACGTGAACCTCTCGGGTGGGATCATCCCCAACAGGGGAATCGATCGATGGCCGTCTTGGTGGTGTGTCACAGGTGATGGCGTCAATCCCATTTGACTAAATCCATGGATTCGATGAATGAAGGACGATTTAGGGGTTGAGGGGGATGAAATTACGATCGATACCAGTTTATATCATTTATGAAACCCTAACACTCAAACCCAATACCATCCTCCCGGAAAATTATATATATAAAAATTAAAACACAAAAACATGGCCGAAGTATAAGATATATAAATCACAGATAAATTATACAGATCATGTCCCGCCCCTAGGACCAAAAATGAAAATCCATTGCAAAAACAACAACAAAATGAAACGAAAAAGAAAAGAAAAATGTGAACAGGTAAGACAATTACCTTTTTGCTTTGTCATTGAACGAGTGGTAATGGAACGACCGATCGAGCAACTAGACCAGGCTGGTTAAAGTCGTCAGGGGGAAACGTACTGAGCTTTGAGCTTTGAACACAGTCCCTCGGTTCCCAAATCGCACTGATTTTTGAACAACACTGAGCCCTTGGAGCGAGTGGTGCGTCTACTTGCCACCATTCTTGTTGACAAACTTCCAAACAACAACTTTTTGGTTTGTTCGTGCGTCCAACAACAGGAGACCACTTTTGAACGATTCGGGTGGGTAACACAACTCCCTCATCGAACAAAAATGACCTTCGAGTTTAAATTGTGTTTGGGAAAAATAACAAAAAGCAAAGGACAAAAGGTATACAAGGTAGGGATAGATTTTTGTGTGAACTCATTCGCTGTTTTCGAATTTTTGGTTCCTCAAGCTGTTTGTTTATTTGTCCACCTCGGCCGGATCGGGCGAGTGACTAGTGGGCGACAAAACCGAATCCCCTTTGTCTTCCGATGGCCCAGAGTGGCTTCCTTCTCTCAAGGATATTGATCTCTCCACATCTTACGGGATAGTCAACGGATACGACTGAATGGGATTCATCTTCGACCAGGCCCGGGATTGCGTCAGTCATCTCTTTAAGGTAATTGCCCCTCTCAGCCACCGTCTGCGACGAGAGCTACGCTCTTTAGACAAAAAGATGCACATCATTTTTTTTTTAAAACGATTTCTTTTTAAATAACAATTAAAAATATATAGATATACTTCATTTATCTATTTATATATATATCTATAAACACAACATTTAGAAAAAGAAACTGCACTAAGACACCGCAATTTCGGGCTATCTCAAGGAGGTGGATTAAATAAAGCAATGGACGAAGGACCCATATTCAGGAACTTAGCTGCTCTACTTAACATAAAACAACGACACCGAGCCACGAAAACCACCCACCACACATCCAAAGTATAACTTGAACAAAACCCCAGAAAATTTATCTAAATACTTTAGTGCAGTCTCTTAGTAGGACAACATTTACAAAATTCATATCCCCACCATCCCGATCTTCCAACAACGATTTCGTCTTCTTCCCGATACCGATTTGTGGCGATAAAAAGAAAAAAAATAGCCCGAGTGGGTGAAAAACCAAACTACTTCGAGAGAGAAAATGAAAAAGGAAACGCGACCTAGACAAACAAAACAGATAAAAATCCTTTCTTACCTGCCAGCTCACGCGACTTGATAAGTTTTCCACGATGAGACGATACTCCGTTCGAGTCGGCGGTCCATATCTATGAGAACATCAAAACCAGTATAAATATACTATAAACCAGTCTCTTAATATATATTCAAAACGATGGATATGATTTAAAGGATCTGATTGGTTCAACCAAAATCTCCTGAAGGTTTTCACTCCCAACATGGCACACCGATAGACTCTGAGTCCACTCCCTTCAAATCCGGTTTTGGTTGAACCACCGCCTTCAAAACAAAGCTAATTCGAAATACGGGAAATCCATCTCAACTCACCTGTCGCTTCCGCGTCCCCTATCATCTCTGCAAACAAAAAAAATTAAAAAAAATAAGAAACATCGTGTAATGACAAAGGCTTCTGATAAAACAAACCAGACGAGATGACG
This sequence comes from Columbicola columbae, assembly GCA_016920875.1. Classification (NCBI taxonomy): domain Eukaryota; kingdom Metazoa; phylum Arthropoda; class Insecta; order Psocodea; family Philopteridae; genus Columbicola; species Columbicola columbae. The sequence goes on from JADMLL010000010.1 coordinate 8,664,988, forward strand.
TAGACAATCTGCCGTGTGGACAAGGTACACATCTGCTCAAAAACGACAGGCAGAAAGACAACGATCCCCTGGATCGATCGCTCTTGTAACAAAAATTGTCTTGGATTAAACACACACACAGTTAATTTGTGGCTTGTGGCTGATTGATATTGATTCATTGATTGATTTTGGTTGGTTGGGTGGTTCGATTGACTTTGAACTGGCTTTTGGCTTGGATTGGCTTTGTGCTTTTGGCATTGGCTTGTGTGTTGGCTTTGCTTTGGCTTTTTCATTTTGGCAATTGAAGTTGGATTAGAATGCTAAAAATTAAATTTTGTGCAAAGTTTATATTTCATAAACCAAATAAGAAAAAAAGGAAAATGTATATTTCCTTTCTTCTCTATCTTTCTCCCATTTTCCTTCTTCACTTCTTTCGACTTAAAGTGGTTTACCGCGTGCAACCTGTGAATGCCACTCAGTTGCAGCTGACAAATCCACACAAACGCGTCCCTTTGTTCCTCTCATCAGTTGACGGATCTGTCTCGGAACCCGTTCATGTTTTTCTTTATAAAGGTTTGCACAAAATAAAACAAAAACTAAGTCACATCATAACCCTGATGTCAACAACAACAACAGCAACAACATCAACAAAAAATAAAACAAAAAACCTTTGCTTAATTTCATTTTTTTCGCAAATTCTAACCCAATTCTCTCAATTATGCTCTTTTCTCTATTTTTATAAAAACAAACCAGGAGGGCGCCATTTTCTTTTTGTTCTCAGAGATTTTTAACGCCTCTTACTTCCTGTCCCGATCACGATCGTATCTGTCTCTGTCCCTGTCCCTGTCTCGTCGGTCGCGGCTTCGCCTGCGAGGGGGAGGCCCTAACCGACTGTATCGGTCTCTATCTTTCCAACGGTCACTGCCCCGTGGAGTTCCCCGTGCTCGTTCGACTGACACTCTGTAAACACAGTAATTTCTTTCATCAGTGTGCTTGTTTATATAATTTAAAATTTTACTAACCTGTCCCAACGTCTTCGGCCGAATCCACCTCCACCGTACCGATCTCGACTCCTCCGACTTCTATCCGTTCCTCTTGCGTGTTCGACTATTACGCTGGAATTAAGGTAAACTAGTTTTTGATTTCGCTAATTCCCAAAAATCCCGAACTTTTTCCTCTCTCCTCCCACCTCTCTCTCGAAATTAACTCGAGTCATCTTATTCTCTATGGTGATTGTGAGAATGTGTGGTGCTCTTTTCTCTACAATTATCTACAGGCTCTTACTTGAGAAATCAAGTAAAATCGTCGCGTCCCACTTTACAAAGGAAACGATTTTACTTCATTTCACGACGATTTCTTAACAGTGCCGTACTAAACTGGATCATCAATAGATCTCTCTCGACATAGCGCGGAACCAGACCTTCTCCTCTAACGCTTGATTCGTTGACATTTCCTAAATCATAGTCTAATTACCAGCCAAACTCCCATTTAAGTGTGTCCCCTCAAGAGCACTTTCTCCATTAAATCAATTACAGAAAAAGTGATCCAGTTCCAATCTACCGTTGTTCATTTACAGATAATCTGTATGAAGCTATAACAGAATCCACTGCGACTATTATTTTGACTATAACCCCCCCACGCCCCTGTATAATTATCTAAATCCCCACAACCAAGGCTTTGACCTTCATTTTTAATGACTATAATCCAAGTGAGCTTAACTAAATGCATGCAAGGAAAACAAAAAAATAATTAAATAAATAAATAAAATAATTAAAACCATTAGGGACATCTCTTTCTTAATTAAACAATTTAATTACATCTACGTAAAGACAACCCCTTGGCCATTCATCAACGTCTATACTTTCTAATCCCCGGTCATCGTCTCCTCCTTGATTATATATCCCAGAGGACACCGGACTCATCACGCACGCATTTATTACATCAAATCTCATTTCCATATATTTCGGAGCATAAGTCTTGCAATAGTATAGTTTATAGATGGCTATACGGTCACTCTGGTGTCACCACACTAGCCTGATGGTGGCTATATGGTGGCAATAAACCTCTCCGATCAATACTGAGCTATACAACTCTTGTGAGGAATAGTTAGCGGACCACTACTCAAATCAGTGAGTCTGTCAGTGTATCAGACAAAACTCCAACTCAACTTTTAGTTGATAGGACCTAGTGGATAGGACTCAACTTTTAGTTGTATTCCAGACCTTAAACTAAGGTACAGATAACTTCCAATGAAAAAAATTTCAGGAGACGTATAGATTCAAACGAATCTAGCACAATACTGCCCACTCTATCTAACAATCCTAAGAGGGCTCTCTATATCATCTTTCACCTCTCAGGTCGTTGGGACAACCATAAATAACTAAAACCCAACCAGTATGGTATGCTCTTCAAGAGGGTAACCAGATACATTTGCAAAACCTGTTCTATAACATCACAAACTTTATTACCCCCCAAAAAAATTTCATTTCGGCCCATCAAATACGCTATAAAAAAATTTTATGGGCATTATCACTGACACAAATCCCAGGTCAACCGTTTGGGAGTTGTCTTATGCGCCGAAATACAAAGTTAATACAGCACCCCGCCCCCCAACCTCCACCTTAAGAAATCATATACATGCATGCAGTGAGTCAAGATCTAACTAAATCAAAATATTTTTAATTAAGTTACTCTAACCTAATTAACATTTACGTATTCTGTGAAAGTTAGCTCATTAGTCTAGGCTGACATCAATACTATTTTCAGCCGAGAGATGATTTCCAATATAATCATAGCAAAAATCTTTCAACGACAAAATTTTTCTTTCGATATTCAACTCCATCCTGTTGTCAACTTTTCAATATCGGAAAAACTTACCGTTCCCCCAAAAGATCCTTGCCGTTCAATTCGTAAACAGCGTCGTCAGCATCTCTATAATCGTCGAACTCCTACAACAGACAAACAAATAAATAAACAAAACTAAAATCAAACCACCTAACACAAACTTATTAACCAAACAGGAGTGATATATTATAATAATATAACAAAAAAAAAGGTCTCACGATAATCAACAAATTAATTAACTACAACACGACCTCTAAACTTACCACAGATAATATTCTGTAGTCACGTAACTATCTCTATTGTTCTCCTATCTTTCATGCGAAATATTAATAATAATATCTCAGTATATTAATTAAGTCCCAACTGTCTCCATGGCCGAGACAGTATCTAGCTGTTCTGGGATTTAATCTAAATAAACAGGTCAGCGTTTTGGCGCCGAGGGCGGAATAAGGTTTTCATTCTAAAAGTGAGTGAATGACGTACACATGATAAAAGCATTCTGTCGGTGGTAAAACAATTTCAGGAAAGAAGAGAAGGGATAGAGTGGGAAGAGTGAGGCATTATTATGATGGCGCCTGTCTGAGTTAACGCTGTCGCTGTCTACGGATTTACCGCTCTAATAACAAAACCTTACCTGAGCAAAGTAGATTTTGATGTTTTGAGACTTTCAATTTTTCATTCGATTATTTAAACCGAAATTTATTTGGGGGAAAAAAAATTTGAGACATCGATTTTAAGAGTCTTAGTTAAAAACACCAGCCAGAAACCAAATACAACACCTCGATGAGAGCTTATCGACAGAAAATTTATCTCAACGAAAAGCAAACATCCTGTATCCTCTTTCAAAAAGAAGTTCTCTGATATCACTAAAAAATATTCTGGTTTCAATGACAAAAGTCTCAAATTCTGCAGTTGTCAATAAAAAACAAAATTTGCAACATCAGCTACCTGTCTTTTGCTAAGGACAACATTTTCATCTGTTGAATGAATGAATTCATACTTAATCCCTGTCTCAAGCGATGATTATTATTTCTGGTTGGCTGGGAGGTACTTACCACGAATCCATAGCCATTTTTGATGAGAATGTCACGAATTCTGCCATACCCTTTAAAGAAGCGTTCAATGTCCCTGTCTTTAACCCCATAAGGCAGACCACCAATATAAACTCTTGTCCCTACCATGCTGCTGCAAAGAACAAAAATCAAATGAAAGTTAGACAACTAACTTACCACAAACGCATATCCGTTCTTCATTGATATATCCTTAACTCTTCCATATTTGCGGAAGAAACGCTCAAGGTCACGTTCTCGCACCCTGTACGACAGGCCCCCAACGAATACTCGGGTGCACATTGTTCTTAAATGAAATAAAATAACAAACCATCTCTTAAAATTTTATTTCTTTTTTATTTTAAAAACCTTTTTTTTATTTTAAAATTTTATCTTATTCAAGGGGAAAGGAGAGAAAGAAGTTTCCGTTCGGGTCCAATGCTAAGCCACAGGATTTATCAAAACGTGCAATGGGATTATCTCAAAACTTACAACATCATCATCATCAAAAGCTACAAAAACGAGAGCAGGATATTTCGAGATAAAACTCTCTTTCGAATCGAAACTACGTTTCACTTTGCTAAATGTTTCGATGACATTTTGACCTTCCACAAAAGGAAACTAGAACCGGGCAGAGGAGTTTCGTCCGACAATAAAACCAGTATTTTCACCTTTGTTACTTTCAGACCATTTTTGAACAGGTAAAATCTTTCAACCCACAATAATCCCAACAACCTAACACCCCCACCCCTTCTAAACACCCTGAGGTTGTTCAACTCTTACTCAAAACCTAAAAATAAACCCAATGACTCAGTCACAACAATAGATTGAAATCAACACCATGAAAATACAACAATAGATAAAATTCCAAAAGTCTCACACACAAAACTATTGACCCTGTCTCTGTGTCAAGTCCTAACTTTGATCCCCGCTTATCAACAGCTCACCTTAAACACGAGTGAGCTTATATAAAAACCTTCAAATGATTGAAAATTTGATATCAACACTACAAGAACCACACCGACTTCAGTCAAGGAAACAGATAACTAATCTCGAAGAGTATAATTTGAATACATCCTCATGATTAAAAATCCTGTCGCTTAAATGAGCTCAAACACAACACATGTTGTATAACCAACAGACTTGACAAACATGGCCTATTATGCAAGAAATATTATTTTTGGGTTGAACTACTGTCTGTTCCGATTCACATTTTTACTGCTATCTAATCAGAAACATCCTGCAAGATTTACTCATAACAAAGTCAAAATTAAAGCAAGGGTTTGGAAGAAACCATTTTAAAATCAATTTTTTCTTCTTTCTCTCATGCAAGGAATATAAAGAACATGGAATTGATTGCTACAATCTTAAAAACATTCAGTATTTATCGATCACTACATTGTAGTTCTAATAAAACTAAAGTTGCAGTACCAAACTCTTAGTTTGAAATATCGAGTGTTTAAATATTTGTTTAAAACCCTTTCTCGTTTTATGTAGTATTAATTAATGGGGAGATTACAAAGAAAAATTTAGGTTGTTATAAATTTAACAAGTCAATATACCTCAAACACCTGCCTTAAATTTGAAACCAAAACTCATTCTAGGAAAATTGTCAAGACCACTGTTTTTCAATTAAAAACTTGGAAATGTTTTAAACAACAATAAGAATGTTTGTACAAAGTAAATTAAAAAAAGGTAATTTACAAAGGACAACCTAATACAAAGGCCACAAGGCTTTTTTGTTTTCTAAACCTCCATTAAAACAGAATAAAGCAAGAAATAAAAGAAATGAAAAGTGAAGCCTAGATTTTCTTTTCATTTTGAATATTTCATATCCCACCGCATTGCACGGTTAATACCCCAAGCCGCGGGCAAACTTAAATTGTGTGGTTTTGGCTTAGACCCACAATTAACCGTGGTATTCAAGATATGATACAAAAAAAAATTATTATGCTTTAAACTTGCACAATATTACGGCATAATCAAAATTGAAAGCTAAGTAGTCGTGAAGAACTCAATGACCGAGCAAATTTAGAAGCATGCTTGAAAGTAAAATGCGACGCAATACATATCCCCTGCGACTCCCGTTCCCGAATAGTGTTTAAAGTAATAGAAAATTATATAAAATACCATTAAACATTGATATTTACTGCATATAAACTAAAATGCACTCGATTAGGACCTCACAAAAAGGTTCTTACTTCGGGTTGGGACAGATCGAACCACTTCGATGGCGTCGAGCGTCATTATAAAAAAGCACAATTTTCAATCTCTTGATTTCATGCATATTATAATACTAAATGGAATAAAAATAGAAAAATAATAAGGAACTAACCTCTTTTCGCGTTTTGACCTGTATTTTATTTGTTTATAAAGTTTTATTCACCACTAAAAACTTTTAAAAAATCTACTCATTTCACGACGCATCAGTGAAACCAATTAAAACAAGGAAAACGGGGGCGACAGACTTAAATTCAGAGCTCAAAACGGAACCGGATATGGATCGTGGCTGGAGACAATTTTTACCGCTAACCGCATTTTGTTTTATTATTGACACTGCATAAAAGAATGAATCGTGTTCGAAATGGGAAAAAAGGTTTTGTTACTTGTTTAAATTAACAAATAAACCGAGAAATTGGTTTGTGATCGTCTAATGTATACTAAATTAGATTGTCACAAATTAGATTTAATAATTTCTAAAAGTTCAAGTTTCTACACCGCCATTTTTGTGTAAACACAACAGCCATGTGTTCATTAGAAACGTTTTCAAATCTGGAAAAAGGATACTTTGAACAGTTTTTCGCTCTAGTCGACATTAAATAGATCGCGTTAGAGGAAACCCAACCGAAACTTCAACACCAACGATCAGTAGCAGTAATCAAACTAACAGTAATACTGACATTTTCACCGGAAATTTGTTTGCCCCAACTTCAGTTCTGTTCCTTATTAAACTTAATTCTTGGCAGCTTATATCTTTTGGTTTTAAGAGTTTACCTTCCCACCTTTACCTTCCATTTTTCAACACATTTTAAAGAGAAAGGTTTGTAGAAAAAAATCATACTCCGATTATTATTTCATTATTTATTTATTTATTTTAAATAGCCAAACAACGGCATAACTTATAAAGTACGTCAAACTCGAAATTAATTGGTTAATACAAGAAATTATCTATAAAAAAACATAAAAACGCCTTATTTCAACATTTAAATAAAATATAATAATAAACATTTACGAGAAACTCCTCAGAAGATCGCTAATAAATGTATCGCAATTCGAAATTTCTCCATAGAGACCGACCACATCACAAAATTCTTCGAAAGAAGTGCACGGCAATAACTCTTCCCTGTAGGACGCTAACAAACGATCCGCGGCTTTCATCATGGCCTCATCATTGTGTCTGATATAGTCGGCAAGTCGACTCGGCCACTGATTCTCTGATGAAACTCGGACTCTCTGAAATCGTTACAAAATGAATTTTGAAAAATGTTTTTCACCCCAAAGAAGAAATTGACAGGAGATAGTGACTCACCTTGAAGAATTTCGAATAAATACCATCTACGAGGGCGAAAAATACTAAGCAGCTTTTATAAACGGTATATTCTTTAACTTTAGCATCGGTCAGTTTCTGGATCTGTGCAGAAGGTGAAACGTGTCGAGTTTGAGCTGCGACTAAAAGCCTTCTCAGGTGGTGAACTCGAGTCTTTTCCCATCGACTCGGAGAGCACAGCAACAGCGATAATGTCGTCATATAATAAGGACCCTCTGCTTCGTAGCTTGACTCTAACCATTTCTCGTCAGCGGGGATATCCAGATACGTTGTTAAAGTTTTATCCTCTCTAGATCCAGAGCGAGTTCTGTAATCGAAACAGACACCCAATTAAACACAGAATCTCGGATGACGCTCGACATACTCACATAGCAAACTATACCCACGTGTTGATTACGTAAAGAGCCATGTGCAAGAGGTAAGGTATGATATACATGTTGGACTGAGGACCCCCACCGCCGGTATCATCGTGAAAACTTTTCTCTTGAGCAAATCTAAGTAACAGCAGTTTCAAATCGTGCACGGTTGATGAATAATTTATATCTCTGAAAGAGCAAACACAATTAGGATCGAAACTCCATTAAAACGACAAAATCATGTTCGACGATCCTCACCTATGACCAGTACATTCCTGCAGATAGGTATTGTGACGAGCCAGACAACTAGCAAATGCCGATTCGGGAACTTGCGGTCCCCATAATGGTAACAATCCGTTACATTTGGTGTTTGCGTTTTGGAGTGCAGCTGATTCCCACTCATCTCGAGCTCTCGCCAATCTGTAAACATATTTGTAGCTATACTAACAAGAGACTTAATGATTCCAAATTTTTGTTTAGGAACAAGTTATACCTGACTGCGGCCATGTGACAGTCCACGTGGACGACGTTAAAATGTGTGACAGTGCTGTAGCCGACAGTTTTTCTAGGTTTCAATTCGAACTCCTCCACATTGCATCTCTTCGTGAACGTGTAGATCCCTAAAACTTTCGTCGGTTGAAATTTATACCCCTCACGACAGATAACACAAACGTGTCCCGTTTCTTCTCCTAAATCCGCGACTTGTTGCATTATTGTGCTGTCAGCAGTCACCTACAAAACCAAAACGGAACCATCGTACTCCCCAAAGTCATTCAAACGATTCTCATCGAACATCATCATCCCTACCTGTCCTTTCTCGTTCGTTTTCATTCCCAAAGCTCCCAGCTGTCTTTCTCTCATCGCCATTGCCAATCTCTTCTTCTCTGACCTAGTCTGTTCTCGAACTTCCTCGATCCTCGTCGCAACTTTCGGATGAGATTTCAAAGCTTCCAAAAGATTTTCTGCTAAAGACCCGACGTGTTCGTCCGAGGAAACTTGTTCCAATCTATGGATTATTGGTATACAATCCTCAGACACTGCCAACTGAGTAGGTTCGTGATCGGTGGCTAACCCGGCCAAAAACCTGAGGATGTATTTGAGTGAAGGTTTCGAAATGAATTCCTTCCAGTCGTCTGTATCAGTACGAGACAGAGCAGCTTTCACGGGAGGAGCATGCGACTGCAAAACACCAAAACAAAACCAAAAATCATTCCGACTTCTCCATAAAACCCCCCAAAAACGAAATTTGATCCTTTCCTTACCGTTATATACTCCAAAGCTTGTTTGACGACTCCGAGTGAGATGATATAGTCCTTTAGAGTGTTTCCGATTGCATTTCTATCGATTCCGGATGTTAATATGCAGAACAATTCCAGTTTCTGTTTGTCTTCGGGACTGTGTTCGAAATCGAAAGCGTTGAAATCCAAAACGGGAGTGAAATTCTGAATCAGAGGAGCCATTCTCTCTTCATTTCCATACGTCAGCGACGCGATGACTCTCATAAGATGTTGAAGAACGGAAGCGGGAGCGGCAGATCCTTTTGAGTTGACATAACCCAGCAACGCTTCGATGTGTTCGACTCCTCCGAACGTTTGAGAGAACTCGTAAAACTTTTCAACCTTTTCGCTGGTAGCTTTCGATAAAATTATCTCCATGATCTGTACGTACAAAATTATTAAAATTAATTTCATACACTCGGGTTTAAGCTAACGACTCAAACAGCTAACACTCACATCAAGAAGTTCTTCCGTGATGGCAGCTTGTGGAGCATTACTCTCCTTCGACGAGCAAAGCTCTTTGAGTACATTCAAGAACACCGAAATGGCGTTTAGTTCCGGTTGCGTCAACACTTCCTGGTTCTTCTTTACCTTGACGCAAAGTCTAAACAGTTTTAGCAGTACTTGCAGAAGAGGTCTAGCTCTATTCAAGTCGGTGATTCCAGCTAATCTATCGAGCATGATCTGAAAGGAAACAGTGACAGTTAATCACCGACACGACAAACAACCATCACGACGACCATTCTACGACCTACCTGTAAACCTCCGCAATCGGCCATCACGTTCGCCATCTTGTAAACTTCTTCGTTGTTCACTTCTTGTTCACTCTTCGCATTCAAGGTTTCCACGAACTCTTCCGTCGCATCTCCGAGTAGACCTCTCATTCGGTAGACAATTCTCATCGTGTCTGTGTCCCCGGATTCCGCGAGCCACACTTTTTTGTAAACCTCTCGAACGGGCAAGTTCAAACTTATGATTTTGTTGTTGACTAGTAACTCCATTCCGTTGTCGTCTTCGAGTAACGCGACGAGCTCGCAGTCTTGACAGATTTTGTTCTTCACATCTCGCATGAGAGGACCCAAGCCGTGTTCGTTGCTGCTGTATGGATTCCCCAACATTCGACCCTGATGATAGATGGTAGCAGATTAATTTTTGCTCACACGCTTTACTTCTCACAAGCAATCCAAGCACCTTTGCTCACCTGTAAAAAGTCTTCCTGTTGAGGATCCTTCTCCAAAGTCAGATAAAACTCTCCTGTATCGCTCTCTTCCGGATAAATTATAGAGCAGAGTCTTTCGAAGACAAAAACCGGAGTCCTGATATCCTCCGCCGGTGTTGCCTTAACCGTTTCGATGCAGATCGCCATGAACGCTTTGGTTTCTTCCTCGGTGCCTGAAAACGTTCGCAAAACAATTAGAACCTCCAATGACCATTACAAAAACTACTCTCCCAACCCTACCCACTCACCTGAAGTCATTTCTTCCAAAAGCTCTAAAAGTTTCTCCTGCGTATCATCGATCAATCTAGTACGCTGCACGACTAGACGCCTTAACGACAAATATCCATTGAGTACAGCTCCCACCAACCGACCTTTGTACAGTTGTTTTATGCCATCGTGGTCCAAAAACGACGCCAAAAGTTCCGTCAGCATTTTCAAAGCATAACCTACAGCGAAACGATTTCATTTCAAAACCACCGAGAAATAAGACATCAGCACCGACCCTCCCTTTTTCGATTGTACTCACCCTGAGCCAGATCCGACGTGAGTGTCGTGTCTTCCAAACGATGCAGTTCCTGTATTTCTTTAGTGAGAAGATCAGCCAATTGTAAGAGCAAACCTTTGACAGCCAGATACAGTTTCCATGGAACTTGTTGGAGGAGGTTCTGATAGAAGGACAAAAACTCCGCAGCACTCTCTCCGGCACAGCCCAATTCTCCCAGATAACCGGTTAACAAATCTAAAATCTAAACAACCAAAAACAAAATTTAATTTGAAAACTCAAAGCAAACATCCAAACAACCAGACAAACAAAGCCTTCACCTCTTTCTTCCTGACCGAAACTTGGCACAAGCTTTCGAGCATGTTGCAAGCAACCTGACGAGACAATCTCGAACTCGGATTGAACAGAACCTGTTTCAACCACGGAGCATCGTTCCACAATATGACGGGGAAAAAGTCTTTCAACATTTTCTGTTTCTGTCTCCATCGATTACCATACTTCTCCATCAAGTAGTAAGCGTGCACGTCTTCCTTTTTCACATTCTTAAACGTGTCTGTTGTCGTTTTGGCAGGCATACGAGATCTCCAAGCCTGAAATCATACAACCTCAAATTAATCCAAGACGACAGATAAAACATTTAATACAGTCTTCGGAGAACGTACCTTGAAAGAGTGTTTCGAGTCACCTTGCAGCCACTTCTGAACATCGATGTGAACACCGGGTAAGGGTTTGACGGTCGCCAACACATCGATGGATTTGTCTTTGTTCTTCTTCGACGTTGGTTGACTCGGTTTTATTATGTTTTGGAGAATCTTCAAGCAGGGTAACGTGATTGATTCCATGACGACAGGAGATTTCACGTTCTTGCTCGCCATTATCAGAAGTTGCATGACACATCTATTAAACGAAACCATTTTTAGACCGATCCATCTTAACCCCGCTCCCACCAATGAGAGGACAACACTCACCTCAATTTCTGCTCCCAACAGTTATCTTCCTTCTGTACCAAAGCAGCAAGGAGTGCCATTTCGTGTCTCACAGCAAACGCTAGATCGCTATTGGCTACGTGACCGACTAAAGTCAGCGCTATTCTCTCCATCAATAAAGTGCATAATTCTTGGTAGCTTTGGCGTTGTCTCGTGTCAGCAGACAAAGCAATTCCTGAATCTAAACAAAAAATTTGATTTCAGATTCATTCGAGTCTCCTGTTTGTAAATCAAAACCTCTTCTGTCTCCTCACCTGAACGGTTCCCTTTCTCAGATTGTTTTTAACAAGTTCTTGAATCAAGCCTTGAGAGCACAGAATCTGTCTGGAAGTAGCACTCGATGCTAGAGCGCGTAACAAAGTCAAACAGTGTTCGGTGGCAGCTGAAGCACATCCATAACACCTTCCGATAGCGAAGGACGTATTGTCGGAAGGCATGAACGAAATGGAAGATGACATGACCTATACAAACAAGCCATTTTCATTAGTGTTTCATTCATTCGACTTAAAAAGAATCACCCGCAGAAGACACCTACAGCGGCAGAAGATGTCACGAGTCCGGAACTATTTGTTGTGTTCTTCGACGCGGAAGAACTACTTCTACTCTTTCCTCCTTTTTCCTTTTGATTCCTGTCATAAGCGACCAATTCCCGTCTGCAAGCGAGAACCCGCTGTATGATTTTGCTTAATTCCTCGAACGAGCTCTTACATTCTCCGCAGTATCGTTGAGCGAGTAACTGAATCGCTTTGTTTACGTGAGTGCTTCCGCCTGAGACAGAAGTCGTTGTTCCAGAGGTACCCGTACCCAAAACGGAAGTGGTATCATCTCCAGATTTATCCAAACGATGTTCAGCTATTTTCAGTATCAAAACCTAAAAAGAAAAACATTCAAATGACTCATCGGAATAAAATTTCTTGGGATTTGTGGGTTAAGTGTATCATCATCAACTCACCTCCAGTGTTGGCTTATTCGAAATCAAAGTCCTGTAAACCCTGTCGGCTTTCTCGAGTGAGCTGTTAATGGCCGCGACCGTTTTATTCCTATCCTCATCACTTTCGATAGGATCTACAGCGCAACAAGGCTTCGCCGTCAGAGTATAATCGAATTTCGCATATTTACAAAACCCGCATGAGTGACACAAAAACGGATCCTTTTCGTCGTAGTTGATTGCGCTGAAGAAGAAAAAAAATTTTTAAACCATCCAACCAGACAAACAACCCCCCCAAGAACAACAGCAACGTGACACCACACTCACCGACATTTGTGACACTGAAAGACATTTTCACCGCAGTTCCCGCACACGCCAGGATTGGCAGGAACGCTTGCACTACAACGCGGACATTGAAGGGTCTCCGAAGTGGCCTGAATGTTTTCGTAGAAGTCGGCATATTCGATCATCAGATTACAAGCGACGATGGGAAGTGGGAATTCCATTTTGACTTCCGTTTGTCCCGATATGAGTGAAACTTTTTTAGCTTTGTGCCAGACGGTGAATTTGTTTTTCAGCTCGACGACAGCTTGAACGCTTTTGTTGTTGTAATATATGTTGATCGTTCGAACCATTTTCGTTCTTTTCAGGTCTCCGATTCGAAGAGTGATCTTGCTTATCGTGTGACTACCGACGAGTTTTACGAATTGAGTCGTCGTTGTGAACTTCGAGTCGATCTGGAAAACCAACAAAAAATTATTTCACGACAGCCCAACGATAACATCCAACTTTTGACAAAACGCAACCAACCTTGATTGAAGAGAGTTTGATGCTGGATAAGGGAACCTCCGGATTGTTACAAACCAAACAAGGTTCGCTTTCTAGATAGTAACCATCAAACTCGACGAACTGTGTCAGGCTGTCGTATAGACTCGCGTTAGGATGATGTGACAGGAGTTCATTCTGTTTCTGAAGGAGAGCGACAGCCTGTTCGATATACTCGGTAAGCTTCTTCCCCATTTGAGATGTTTTCAACGAGAAATATCCCAACAGATCGACGAACTGTGCTGCTTTCCTGCCGTACGCCGGGAGTTGGGGCCATAATTTCCACAACAGATTCAGCAAAGCTTCTTGTTCCTTCGGAGAAGAATTTTGATAAATGGCCAATATGAGAGCGTGAGCTTGCCAGCGTACGTTCGTCGCGTTTGTCTCCAACAAGAACGCTTTCACGAACTTCGATAACAATTCTTCGATACGAATTTATTGATCTGCTGAACCAATAAAATGCTTTGAGCTTCTTCGAACTTTGCGTCCGTTTCCGAGTCGTCGGATTTCTCTCTCTCCTTCCGCGAAGAGGAAGTCGATGGCGGCGTGCTCGCTCTTTTCACTTCTTGCGTCGACGAACTTTTTTCCAATTTCGAGCAGCATAGAGCGCACTGGAGGAGTTGAAGAATGGTCGGCGAAACACCATCATCGAGTATGCAACTGATGTCGAACAAAAACGGAAGGATTTCGTCGTTTTTCAGACAGAAACTCTGCCAATTCCCCGTGCGATAGGTGGCCACTTCCACGCAAGCTTTTAAGTGCTCGATCAGTTCAACGAGAGAGTCGTAGTTAAAGGAGACGTGAGACAACGATTCGGAAGGATCGAAACCTCCTTCTTTACAGCTCTGTTGGACGGCCTGTTGAAAGAGAAACCAATCACCCCATCTCGTTCGAACTTCCTCAAACCCAAAATACCATTTCGGTTACTTACATGCATGTGAGACTCCAGAGAATGAAGATCTCTCAACTGTCTGTATTTATCTTTATTGCCACACAAGAACAGCAACAGCTTCCTCACTTGACGTCTCACGAAAGGCGTTTGATGTGTCATCATATACTCACAAAGAAAATAGAACCAAGACTTGTCGAAGTTAACGCTGATCGGAGACGAGCTATCCAAATGTTTCTGAATTTGGTACGGCAAGCGCAGAGCTATCTCCGTCAACAGTTGAGGATAGATTTCGAAGATATCATTCGCATGACCCTTGACGTATTGTCTCAAGAAAAACGGCGTCATATCAGGCGGTGAAGAGGTTAGGTGAGGCTTTAACAAAGCCCCGCCGACGCTGCTCGTATTCTCTTCCGAATTTGCGATTTTCCAGTATTTGAGAAGTTCCTCGAGAACTTTCAGACAATATTTAATCAATCCCGATTGGAGTAAGTAAGTAGCAGTCGTCTGAGAGACGAAAGTCGAATTTTCTATCCCGCAATATTTGGCCGCGTTGGCTTTGGACCTCGACATCAAAACACCTGAAAAGAAACACATTCGTAGAATCGTCCTCCTCACAATCCAAACCCAACAACATCAAAGACACTCACTCAGTAATCTCATAATAACAAGCTGAACTTCTCTTTTGGTCGTTCTATGCCAAATCTCTTCTCCATCAGGTTCTTTCATTTCCAACGCCTTCACTAACGTATTCAGAAGACCTTCCAAACAGACTTTATCCTTTTCTTCTTCTCCTTCCAGATCGGAGGTTAACATTAGAATGACCTGCATGAAGGGAATCACGTGAACGCCATCATCTTGACGCAACGTCGGATATCGTCCGATGAAATTTTGCAGGAGTGTAAGTCGAAGTTCGTGAAGGCTCGAACTGTTCTCTGTTTCGGGTTCGTGTTCCTGTTCTAAGCCATCCGTCTCGTGAGATTGGAAGCCTATAATTGTACAAACACATCATCATTCAAACTCACTGCTGACAAAAACTCCAGCTACACTGTTGAGTATACCTACCTGTGGGAGCTCCGAGAGAACTTGTCTCGCTTCGAGTACCCACAAGGGGTTCCTGTAAATTGTCGCCGTAAGCCGAGCTCCTTCCGGAAACGTTATGCTCACCGGTTATGCTTTCGACTCCACTACCGCCGCTTTCAGAACCTGCACTTCCTCCCTGGAAGAGAATTATTTAAATCTCCACAATTAATCAAAGTTTTGTTTAACGATTTCATGACGAACAAAAAAAAAATTTTCACAACAAAAAAAACCTTGAAACAAATGAGTACCTGTACCTGTTCGGCGGGAGAGGTTCTTAAAAGTGCTCCCATCCGTGGCTGCAGTCGATCCCTCATCATCCGATCCTCCTGCACTAGCCGTCGTATCAGAATAATGTCCAGCCTCCTGACCTTGTCCCGGAGCTTGACCCTGAGCAGCAGCCAACACCTGAAGACTCTGTAAAGTAGCTCCGGCTATATTTTGTAACCCTTGAAGATTATCTAAACCTTGTTGAATAATTCCTTGTTGTAATACCTGGAGATCCGGTCCTCTCTCGTGATCCTAAAATAATGGAAAATAAAGTTTTCACTTAACATGGGTTTTCTGAATTTCATACAACGATTCCATCACAAACACTAAATTTTAACTTACTTGCAGACTCAGGGCGATGGCTAATTCGACCATGGTTTCGTCGTCAGCGTCCAGTATCGGCGGGAAACCCCCTGGTCCGCGAAGTAAAGCCTCGATTGGATTTATACTCACGACAGCTCCAGCTCCACCACCAGCACCACCTTCTGGAGCTAACAGAACCATAGGTTCGACTGCATCTGCTTCGAAATGTGCCTGATCCGCCTCTGAAGAATCCTGAGATGGCTGAGAAACAGGTCCTTTCTCAGATTCCAGTTCTGTTGTTCCTCCTAAAAACAATCCAAATTAATCCAACGAAAATACCAACACCAACATACTACAACCTCCTAATCAGATAACAGTACCTGGAGTGCTGCAATGGGGTGGACTCGGTATAAACACGCGTCGTCTCTTTGGTCTTGGTCTAAGCACTCTAATCAGAGCTAATTTTGCGCTGAAGCTTATTTGAAGGTTATCGCTTAGTAACAATTCTGTATACTGTTTGGATGCTTCAACGATCGTGCCTTCCAGATCGCAACAAGTGAAGGCGTGAAATATTTCCACGAGTGCTTGAACTACAGCTTCGACATGAGTCAAACCGGGTTTGCACACCGGAGCCCTTGCCAGATTCTTAGGAGAACATTCCAAAAGCTGCCAAAGGACATCCGTCAACTCGGACATAAAGTGTTTCGATGTTTGTTTCGATCCTTTTGCTGGAGTGCTTGTCCCACTCGAAGCACTAGTACTTGGAGTGGACCCACCAGTGGCACTTGTAGGCGATTCTTCCTTTTCTGTAGAGGTCGATTCTTCTGTAGCAGGGAAATCGAATTAAAACCTTCTTTTGGTAAATGAATAACTCATCCACCCCTACAAATACTTACTGAGTTGGGGTTTGACATCGACGACCGGCAAATTCTCCGCGAACTTTATCAAATTATACGGTCTGGCAACAGCCACACTTCTCACCGTCAAAACGAGACGATAGAATGCTTCCGGATCGATGTCCTTGGGTTTTGCCAGGGCTTTAAATTTCTGAAGACTTAAGTAGGCGTGATTCAATAATGCAAAATCCTGAAATGATTGTTCAGAGTAGTTTGACATCCTCCAGTCGACTAAAAGAAATTAATTAAAAGAAAAATGGAGTCACAGTTACCTTGTAATTGTGATAAGCTGCCTTCGAATTGTGAAGAGCAGACAAAAGTGACTTCGTGTGATGTTGAACTGAGTTCGGGGTGGGCAGCGTTAAGAGTGCTGTCGCCACTTCGATAGCCGTCGCTTTTTGTTGACCTTTCGATTCGTCAGTTACACTGTTTCCGGCTAGTGTGAAGCAACCGTCCAAAACTTCCAGAATCCCAGAAACCATTCTGAAAACAAAAAACCATTTCCGGTTGTGATTTGTTTCATAAAACCAATTCAGAATGAGTGCACACACTAGACACTAACTTTTCCAAAGATGTCAGAGGCGCTGTCGACATATTATCATTCTCCGAACTCGAATTTGACGAAGCAACCGGAGCGGACACATTATTACCCAACTCCTCAGTTTCTTCAGGCCAACCGAAAGCATCTTTAGTTTTGCCATACCTGAAACAAAAATTTTCATTTATACCTCCAACCAAACCCCATCCAACTCGAGACTGATCCTGACTAATCGAGAAACACTCACACTTTGATAGAATCGACTATGATCACGCTGTCTGGATCGGGGGGGAAGGTCCGAATGTGATCGTTAACTTCTTATCAGCTTGTAAGCTTTCCTCTCGCGTCAGCGGGAAATCGAACCACCTGTTCCTTGCAGCTGTTGTATGAATGCTACGTCCGAATATTTCGATATAAGCCGGTGAGCGAGATGCATCTTGATTCCCTAGGGAAACCCGTACGCCGGTGATGACGAGAGCGTGATCGTTATTTGTGATCTCGACGTTGAATCCAGTTTGTTTTGTAGACACGACGTAAGTTCCGATCGTGTTTAGTCTGTGCTTGATCTGCTGAGCGTTATACACTTGGAGTAAATCGTCGCCGCCGAATTCGACATCATTCATCGCTTGACAGTGTTCGAAGAAATCGATCGGGAATGTTACATTTCCTATAAACAAATAAACCAAATTTAAACTAATTTTTAGAAAAGTAGCAACACTGATTTAATCAATTTAAAGTAAGCAACTAACCTGAAGGTTTGCCAGTTTGAGTTGTCGTTGCCTTCTTCTTCCTAGTCGGTTTCACGTGAGTCGTTGAGGCCACAGCTTGAACGCTTGGCGACAACCAAAATCCAGTTTGATCTATACTCGCCATGTAAATCCTCAAACTTCCATCTTCACACAGGAGTATAAGAGTAGTCCGATGATCGGCATTAGAAAACGGATGTCTTATCGCTACCATATCCATTATTTTAGCTTTGGCTGGCACGACTTTTATTTCTTGAACAAGGATCGTGTCCGGTTTGATCATGAGAATCACAGGATTATTGCCTACGACAACAAAGTTACCCATCAGCCCTCCTCATCTCCAATTAATACAAACTCACCCACCTGTCCCTCACCCACTTACTTGTTTGCATTACACTAAACACTAGTCCAGGGTGATTTGGCACTTCGCTCCACTGACACAACGGCTGTGGTGAAGCGTTATTCGCTTTGTTTCCAGTCGTGGCAGTTTTCCCGACATTGATCATGAAAACGGCTGGCAGTCCTTTAGCTCCGCAGTCCATATAGGTTAGAGGAGCAACGAAACTCTTTCCGGAATCGTAGCTGAAGAATAACATTTGGAGACTATGCGAGTAGTAAATGGAGACTCCGCCTTCCTCAACTTCGCCGTTGGATTCTTTTACTTCTGGATGATAGATCTCGAGTACGTCCATCAAGAAAAATGCTCCGTGAATGGCTAAACTCTCTTCGTACATTTCTTGTCTATATATGTGACCAGCAGACGACATAACTAATATATAATTGTAATCGTACTACAATAAAACAAAGATTTGGTTTAATGAGATTGTAGTGAGTAAAATGCAGGAAAATTTACGGCGGATAAGGCAGAAACGATTATCTTACAGATTCGTTGCAGAAAAACGTGCAGTCTCTCACTTTCCCAGTCGGTAGAAAGAAGAAATACTTTGGACTGATTGCATCTTTGCTGAGGTCATAAATTTTTATGAAATCAGCAGTGACTAGGGCTAATTCTGTTTGTGATCCGGGAAGCCAGATTGCTTTTATTATGAAATTCCCTCCTTCCAATTGCGGGTGCAAAACCAAATGATCAGCGACCAAACCGTTGCTGCTGAACGTAACCACGTGACAATCCTAAAACAAAACCCAAAAATCAATTTCCCAGACCCGATTTTTATAAAATTTAAGAGTGGTTGACCAGAAAGCGTTGGAACTCACTTTGAGACCACAGACAGCTAAGAAATCTTCATTCCACGGATTTCCGGCTATCGAGAGGACGGTGAACGGTATCGGAGCAGAAGCGAGTCGCGTCAGAGAAAGTTTACGTTTCGATGGATCAGTTTGCTTGAGTAACGCACTCAACTGAAGCACCGTGATTTTCCCTTTTTCGTGTGAAACTGCCAAATGCTGACGTTTCCCGTGAGGAGAGGATAAGCAGCACATGGCAACGCGTCGGATCATGTGAGCCGATAACAGCTGTTTGATCATTTGTCCTTGATCTCCTGAAAAGCTCATGCGAACGTTTTCGAACGCACCTTCCTGAGACCCTAACGTGGGGAGCTAAAAATAAAACGATTTTGATTAGTCCGTTCATGTTCTAAACTTTTAAACTTCATCCTCCCCAAAGTTGTCTAAAATAAAGTCTGATACCATAAGTTGATCTGTGTCCTGAAACTTTTTCTCGAGAGTGTGTAACTGATTCATTGCGACTTGTCCCCTCTGATGACACCCGACGGGAGAATGACGATCGCATGATGATTTCACTGCGGGTACCAGACTCTTAAGGAGGTCTAACAACGACGAGCAAACTGGTGCACTAGCTGCGAGAGTACTCAACACCTCGCGATTATTTTCTGTCGGAAAAAGAAAACAAAATCAAACAATGAACACCTCAAAACGATACCCATAAAGACCAAGCGACTGATACTTACCCAATTGTTTTGCTAAAGCAGACAACTTGTTCTTGTCCTTATGAATTCTTTCATTTCGATCCAACACGACTGGGGAGGAAGCTCTTCGTCTCAACGAACTCGGGAGCATCGGTTCGAAATTTCCAGTTCCGTGAGAATTCGCGTTCGAAGACGACTGTCCCGTATGCTCGTTACTCGCTTGAGGAGTTCTTTTCGTCAAAGCTTGACAGCTTCCATCCTGTTTAGCTCCGCAGTCGCAGAAAAAGTTTCCGTACTTAGCATACGTGATGTCGTGACCGCGGTGACAGACACGAGCGCACACTGTGCACACACCCACTCCTTCTACCATCTTGCAAGTGTGACAATGGTACCAGTGTTGATTCATGAATTCCTTCTGACTTATCGTGAAAGTGCACAGTTTGTTACACAAGCTGTCTTCGTCTGAATCTTCTCCTCCCGATTCTTCCTCTTCGTGACCGACATCGTCGATCCAATCGCAATCGAGATCCAAAGGTGCGTCGCTATCCCAAGGTGGTGAAGTGGCTCTTCCCAAAGATGCGGGACCGAGAGCGGTGACCACTTCACTCACGTAATTTAACAAATGGCAAGTCGAGTCTAACATTGTCCTGTGCCGTCCGACTTGAGCGCCGGCTTCGATTTTTTCCAGGACTTCTTTCTGCGTCAAGAACTGCTTACTGATTTCTAGCCAATCGGTGGCAGCTGTGAACAAGTGAACGTGTCCTTTTCCGGTACCGGCATCGGCAAGCGTTGCCATGACCATCATCAAATCCGAAAATCCGACTCCTTCCCTTGCTGCCAAAATCTGAGTCGCGATGGGTATCATAGACTTCAATAAAGTCACAGCTAACTCTTCATTCGTCGCGTTCGCATCCTTTGTTATGTAATTAGTCAGATTCTGAAGGAGCAGATGATTCTCTTGCAAACTATTCTGATCCTTTGTTGGACTCTCACTCGGACTATCAACGACGGCCGGAGCTTTTCCACCATTCTTTTCTTCTTCCTTCGATTCCGTCTTTTGTTGCGCAGATGGTGACTCCTCTTTGAGTTCAGAGCTAACAGCGGCAACGATTGAAGTCGCGACAAGAGCCACAGTAGCCGCTATTATACCCTGATTTTGAGCACTCGATGGAGTAGGGCTCGAACTTGACGAAGGACTTCCAAGAATGAGGTGACTCAACCACACTTGCAACGTGTCTTCGTCAACCTCCGTCAAACGAGACAGAGAATCGCATAAACGTTCCACGCAGCTGTCTCCAGGTTTCTTCTCCGCTGTCGTGAGTAATTTATTTAAGAATGTCAAAACCTTCGAGACGTATTGCTTAGAAGGCGTCGAGATGGACAACAAAACTTTGATTAAATCTCCTTCTTTATCCACATTAAAGAATTTATCTAGTGCCTGTCGACCTGACGTTGTGTCTAAGAACCCTTCGATGAACTTCAAACATTTCTGCAGGTATTTGTCATTGACAGTTTCGCTTGACTTAGTGTACATCAATATGAGCGCATAAGTGTGTCTTAAGACCTCGTAATATAACTTCTGCTGGTGTGCTTCGGTTTCCGCATCTCCGACAATCTTGTCCAAAGTTCTCTGAGCCACGTCGTAAAGATACTCGCTGCACGATTCCATCGTCAGAGGCACGAGCACACTGACCGCCTTCTGACGAGTCTCGCTTCCTTCGGGACATTTCGTTATGTGTTCCCCAATGAAAGTGACCAAAGAATACAGAAGATGCTGAAGCGATGGATTAATACTAAACGATCCCTGGGACGAAAGTGACGTGACGTGAGCGTGCACGACGGCTAACATGTAACTCTCCGAGGGTATTACATCATTCGCGTATGTGTTCCAGGGGAATTCGGTGATCGGATTCGAGTTCCATTTATCGGCTACGGTTTTCCCGGCGATTGGCATCTGACTCAGGAGAAGATTTCCCAGACTACCCGTCTTCGAATTCTTTCTCGAGGACATGCATAACACCTCCGTTAAGACGAGACTATCATTTTGAGTGTTTTTCTTGTTCGTCTCAGACAGGAGATTGATCTCATGCAACAGACTCGATCGACAACACGTCAATATCGCTTCCGTCAAATCGATCACGTGGGGCAGGAGATCCTGCGCCAATTCCGAAATCGAAGGCGACTGTTCGACTAATTGATTTCCCTTCGCAGAGTCGATCGCATCTGGCGGTTTCGATATACTTTCGTCCATGAGGACTTGAATTTTAGCCATAATAGCATCCAACAAGCAGAGATCGGCTAAATTTGGTAATTCTGATGGAGTTAACAGAACGCGTTTCTGCACGTTCGGTTTTAAAGCTTTGATACAGTTTTTAGCCAACTGTACGTCATAGTCGAGTGAATTCGTCTTTTTGGCAACATTTTTTAGTAGAGTTTCCGCATAATGAGTATACATTCCCTGTCGTACCAAACAGTCTTTCATCCAACCTGAAACGAATCCGACAAAATCAATAAACCAAACGAAATTAAAATTCTCAAAACAAAAAAAAATTTCCAACAGCATACCTAAGAAAGTTTTGTATCCTGATCGCGGTCCCCAGACAAGAGAATGAAGCATCAACGAATTAGAGGGTAGTTCTTGACCTTTTGCTAAATCCTCCATGTAAGGAGTAGAGGGAGGCAACGTAATCAAAAGTCTCCAACAAAGAGTGAAGCAGTACTGAATGGCGCACAAACCAGTGAAGCTTAATTTCTCGGTTGCATGACAGTGACTGGTCAAATTCAAGATGTCGAGAAGTGCGTCGATTAACTGAGGATATTTTAACTTGTCCGGAGTTCCCAGAATGAAATTGCACGCCAGACCATCTAATTTAGGTTGATCTTGATTGCTGAGCTCTCCCAGCGTTAGACTGTAGAACCGAGGCTTCAACAATAACTCATCTTGTGGTCCGAATTTACGGTAATTGTCTTCGATCTCTTTCCAAGAACAGTAGATCCGAGATGGAGAACGTGCTCCTTCTTTACTATCGCCGTCAGAGGGGAAACTCAACCCGTTAAAAAGATTCCACTGTACCTGTGGAGAAGATGGTCGAATATTTGAAAAGATTTATTTGAAACTTAAAACAGCCGAATTTAAGAGAAGGAAACGTACCTGTTCCACCAATACAAACGGTGGATCATACAAATGTCTCATCAAATATTCTAAAATCAAGAGAAGTCGAGACAAGTGCAACAACTGAGAATCTTTCATCGGTTGTTTAACGACCTCAGCGCAACGTATTACACAAGATGCTGTCGTTAAGAGAACTGATTTCTTTTGCATTAGATTCAACGAATGAAAGAAGAAAAGGAGGACTTGAGCGTGTTCCACATTCAAATCCTCATATTCCGTTTCGAACGTAGACGGTGGCGAACAGACGTAATCGGCTAAATCATTAAGGAGACGATTCCAGATATTGATGCAGGCTCTTTCCTTATCCTGTTGATTTGATTTGAGGAGCAAGACCTGTGAGAGCACGCCCAACGTTCGCGGATACACCTGAAGGGGCCAGCTCGTCATGTTTTCTGAAGTCCAAGGACTGACTCCCAAATGATTTAACAAAGTATTCCGTAGTGTGCTTGGTAAGATGCCACAGACCAGAAGATTGTGGGTGAATCGTTTTAAAGACAGAGAAAATTCATAATATAAAGCACCGAGTACAGATCCGAAACATGTGGATATCGTACCTGAAAATGAAAATTAATTAACCAACCGATCCTGAACGAAATCAAACACTGAACCTATAAACACTATTTGTTTACCTGATTCAGTACGAGCTGTCTCTCTATCCAGATCTCTAATAATAGCCGCTAGTATAATCATATGTTGTTCTGAAAGTCCATTCCGAAAGTATTGCCACAGGTAAACAGATCTCGTGTTCAAAATATGATCATTCATGAATTTAAATATCTGGGTAGACAGTGAAATAAACTGCAAACCAAGAAGGTATCAGTATTTAACTCAACTCCAAAACTCCTACCATCGACGAACTGGGCTATAAATTACTCACTCCATCAGGTTCTCCTTTCTCCGGAACGATAGTCCCGGTTCGAGTTGAAGTTTTCCCTGTAGTATCATTATTATCTTCATTAGATTGTGTGGGTTGAGTGGTAGTCACAGTTTCTGGAGGAGCTAAAGTTTCTTCGAACCACAAACCGAGGATACGATCGCTATCTTCATCGTCATCCTCACCATCTGGCGAACTGGGTTCTGAACAACTCATCAAGTCATCTTCGTAGTAAGTTGTCGAATCCGAAAAAGCAGTGCTAAACGTATCTCCTTCTGGGGGGTATTTCTGAATTCTTTTCAAAGTACAGGCCTAAGGTACAAGCAAAAAGAAAATTAATTATAACAGAAACAGGGACCAAATCATCAAATCCTTCATTCATTCTCACCTTTCTATAACTAATAGTTGCTAAATAAAATAAAAATTGATTTAGAGGAACTGTATTCAAGAATTTTGCTGCTCTCTGTACGGCTGAAAATTTCCCGTGAATTTTGAGTTCTGCCATTGTCACGTAGGACATTTTAAAAGTCGGATCTTGTTTAGGAGTGGGTATGTCGTGTGTGGCTGCTTCCACGTGCAAATCTTCTAACAGTTCAGACATGAGTGAAAGGCAAAGTGAGGAAAGAGCAACTGACAAAACGCCAAATCCTTGTTGCCTGTCAAAAGAAGATACAAAAAATTTATTCAAATCTACTTCACATTTCATTTAGGCTTAACTAAAAATTACTTGTAAACCTTACACTTTCATTAAATTCACTCGTGAAGAACCTTCTCGAGCTTTCACTGGAGATTTCCCCTTCTTCTTTGACCTTTTCAGGTTGCATATAACTGGAAGAAGAGATTTGAACCTGAAGGCCAGAGAGTAATACCCAAACACCAATCAACCTGTGGTTTTGAAGAATCTAAAAAGCAAAATTTAGTTTAAGTAACCATAAACAAAAAACAGAACAACAAGTCAGGATTCATATCAACTCACATTTCCTCCACCTCGAGTTGATTCCTTTATCACTTCTGAGATATCGTTAAATATCTCAAGACTCTTTTCGACAATGCTAACAGCAGCTGCATCTAAACTTTCCTCCTCTACACTAGGTTTAGTAACACTTGTATTAGAAGCATTTGAACCAGCTGCTGCAGCAGCTGTTGCTGAGCCACCTCCTTTCGATGTAGAAGTTGATAAAATACCAACCACACTACTGGCTGTGGCTATACAGACTGACGCATATAGGCAAGACATTGTTACTTCACAAAGTCTTTCAAGTCTTAAATGGTTTAATGGGTCAAATATTGGAAGTGAGAGTGCACACCAAACGAAACTTGTATCATTAACCAAGGCTTGGACACTAAAAAAAATTTTTTATGTTACTCGAGTTTCCTTCAAATCAAGAGACTATACCTTTAAAAGTTGAGTCGAAACTCACTTGTGTCTTATGACAATAGCCTCGGAATAAGTGGATGGTAGGTTGAATTTTCCAGATTGTAAAGCTTCTCTGTATTTCTGAACATATTTTGAAAAATATGGAAGGTCTAGACAAATACTTAGTAATATATCAGCAGCTTTCATAGTCTGGAGATTTGAAATATTCTTCTGGATAAATGCCCTCTTTAAAAAAAAATTTAATTTGAGTGTCGTTATTAAAAACAGGTTGAATAAATAGATGCAGAGCATTATGCAATGAAACCAAGCTTAAGCCTGTCATTTGAAAATTTTCTTACCACAACATCTCTGCCAGGTACACTCTCTTTCGAACTATTAGAACTATCATTTGTTACATTATTCGTATCATTGCTTATCAGTGACTGAGTCTTTATGGGTGTAAAGTCAAATAAAGGGGTTGTTAACTGCATCATAACAGTAACAGATAAATCAGGTCTTGATCTTTTAACTTCATTTATTACTCCTGGTTCCTTTTCTCCTGAGAACGATAACAAAAAGCTTTTTATTTCAAAAGCTAAAATTTCTTTGAATCTCGAGTTATTGATTAGAACATTTTACAACTCACAAAGTATTCACTAGACAATCACAACTTACCAGGGGCAGATGCCTTAACATGGGGAGGAACTTTGGCATTTTTCAGAATCATGGTTATAGTCACATGATCTGCTGTTTCTAACACTCCCTTCCCTGTGCATAACCCTTGTATTTGCATCAACAATTGTTTCAAAGACAAATATGTTGTCTGCGAAGAACCTTCTTTGGAGCTTTGGCTTTCTAACTTTTTTAGGAAAAACTCTAATAAAATTTTAGATGCTTGACATGCACTTCCAATTTGAGTTTTGCAGATGGTAAATATAGTTGAGCTAATGTGATCTGCTGCAAGGGCAGCAAAGGACGTGTAAAACGCATCATATTCGGCATTATAACGTTGAAATTCACTTTCACTGAAACGAAATTATTTAAAATTTAATTTCCCCACCCAAAACCAAACCGAACTAATAATCAAATATATCGAAATTAATGACTTATTCAAAAATACATAAAAGCTTTTATTAAATCAATAAATTTCACAAATTCGAGCAACCTCTATCAGATCATCAGGTACCGTCATCTTAAACTCAAAAATATTTCAGCGATCATTTAATCTTTTAGAAAATGTTTTAATCTTCAAAATCTGTTGTAAGAGCAATTCCGAAATAAAAAATTTTTCTTAAATGACTAGTCATAAATACTAAAACGCATATCAAAGTGATTTAGGGAAATTCACGTCGGAACAGGTTAAAAATTGACATTGTCATCATAAAAGCGTATTAAAAGGCCAAAAAAATCATTACATACCTTTTGTTAATAGCTTTTATTAATTCTAAAACATCACATTTATTATAGGATCCAAAAGAGCTAGATAAAAGGGGTTGGATAACAGCGGCCCATTCTACACCACCACTAGCGGAAGCCATGTTTTTATACAGTCAATCCTATTCTCGACTTTTCTCGTTTTTTTCTACCTTCATTCAAGCTGCTGCCACGTCCTTTCGACTTTCTTCGATTTTCCCTGAATTTGAAATTTTGTGACTAAAGCTTCTGAAATACTTTTGGGATTTAATTTTTATTTTTCAGATGGAATCACACAAACCACTTAACCGTAACAAACTAGACAAATGACCAAGCAATTTATGTTGAAGTGAATTAAAAAGTTTTGTTGCCATTCAAAAAAACTTTTGAAATTTTAATTGGAGGAAAAAATCAGTTTCAAAAAATTGTTTATATTTATTAACATAAATACTAAATATATTTTTTATTTTTACTAAGTACAAAAAACAACACAATACAAACACAAAAACTGAGCTTTTTTTTGAATAAAATAAAAATCAAACTAATTTATAAATATTTTTTGTGATAAAACACCACCAACCAAAAATTATCTTCTAAATGAACATATTTATTCTAAGAATTTCTCTCTTCTTCTTCATCAAACTGAAAATATTTGTTAAAATTTATAAATAAAGGTGAATTAAGGACTTAAAAATCAGTCCCTTACTCTTCAGGAATTGTTATCGCTAAATAAAATCTGATGGAAACTAGTTTAACAGAGACCTCAACTTGTTCAAACTGATGGAGAACCTGAGGAGATGGATGTATCTTGTCTCTCTTGTTTCAACAAGTAATCATCATCCAAGGAGGATTCTGGGTCAGGAGCCTGCAAGTTGAAATCAGTTGATGTGGTTGGAGGAACTGGTTGAGTGAAGTCTAAGTCAAACTCCTCTGGTTCTTTCATCAACTCAGACAGCATTGATGGTGAGAGAGATTTAAAAGTTGAAACTGCATCACTTCTGGATTTATGAGGATGGGCTTGAACCTAATTTCTAAACAGAAAAAATCGGTGGAAACAATTAACAATTTCACCCTGTAATATCATTTGTGAACTGACTATCTTAAAAACCTTCACTTCCTGGTTGTTCTAGAAGTACAAATAAGTTCTAATACTTCTAAAAAATGAATTAATATATCAAAGAGAATTGATCATCATCCAACTAAATCGAAATCTCCAAAAATTAAAAATGAGATAAACTCAACCCTTAAAAAAATGTTGCTAATTCAAAATTTATTTACATAAGATGTTGCTAATTTACAAATAACTCCTTCCTTAGACAAAATTATAAAAGATATTTGTAGAACAGATAAAAAGGTAAAGAAATACATTATCTAACTAAGCAATGAAGTACTCACTGGGTGTCCATACTCACAATTCAGGTACTTTGAATAATTTATTAGTGTCAGTTCAAACAACCAAATGAGAATGAAATTTTATAATGAGCACTACAAATTAAGGATATAATAATCAGGAGTTTCCCGTCCCCAATAATTAGATTAGCTTGTAAAAACAGGAAAAGAACTTACTCCTCTCCATTAACTATGTTTCTTACAAATACATTGTTGCCTGGCTACGTTTAACCCGAGGTTGCCTGAATTCGTGAACTGTTGCCACTTTTTTTTAATTCATTTTATCGGACGAGAAAATCTTTCTAAAATAAGTAAGTGCGCAATAATACAAACAAATTCCTCATTTATTTGATTTGTTTAACTTAAAACTCCGGTTGGATTCTCATTTAAACGTAAGATTCATTTCAAATTAATTTGCCGCGTAAACTTTTAAATTTTTGGGTTCAAGGCTGAACAATCATGGCCGACAGCCATCTTGCATTTAAAAATACCAAAATGAGTTTGTTTTTCAACTGGTTCACTAAAAAGAAATGTAGGGAACGCCATTTTGCATCTTTCGTGGTGTTCTCTTTTCTTTTTAGTCTTCACGCGATTTATTTGGATTCATTAGACCTTCATGTAGGTTTTTGTATATTTATTTGAATTTACATTTCACGTAAAAACTTCAAAAAACGGTTTTATTTAGACACCGGTTAATAATGAGATGTTAGAAATTCAGGGAAGACTTTTGACTGGTGCGGTGCGTCCTGCTTTATTGAATGACCTTTTGCTTTGTTCGAGATTGTTAAGTGATTTTTGTCTTTTTCAGCAATGGCTACTTTATCTAATTCGGTTTTTTTTCAACCGTTTTTTTCTAAATTATTTTCCGGGGTGATTGTAAAAATATTTGACCGCCACTAAAAACCTCCTATGCACCTTGATTCGTTCAATCGATTGCTTAATAATTTTTTTTTATAGTTGTCACTATGGCTTGGGCTCGTCAGTGATTTTTTTTTAACGAATTATGGCAGAAAACCCAGACATAATGGGACATGTTGGAGGTTTGGCTCAACCTTTACACATTCAAAGGTTGCACAAAAGTCTTGTGCTGCAACCTTTCTTGAACAGTGTGGAGAAAGTGTTCAAGCACACACAGAGGTGAGTTTATCTGTCATTTATTTTTACCACACAACCTAATAACTAAATGTTTTATTGGAATAACATAAAAAAAAAAAAAAATTATTTACTCACAAGCAACATTGTCATTCATTATTTTCACAAGAAATCAATTTTTATCTTATGATTATCAGTTTTTTTGTTATAAAACATGAGTGCATTCTCATTTCCTTTTGCCAACATAGTTATATCAATTTCTTGATTCCGTTACTGCTTATTCAGGAGGTCTTGTTTTAATTTTAGTGATGACTCAGATTCCGATAAAGATGTAAATATTCATCCCAATCGAAGGAAGGGTGAAAAACTGGTGAATGGCATCCCGACAACAAAAGAAGAGAGAAGATCTGATAAAATGAGGCTGTTTAATTTTACAAATGTCCAGTCTGACAGGAAATGGCTTCAGAATGTGCTCATTAGTGATACAGAAGGGTCTTCTGATGATGATGACAAACCCATCACAGATGAGTATTTCCAGGATATGTTAAGACAACACATCCACGAAAAGAAGTACAGGCAGAGAGTTCATTCAAAACCAGAGGTGAGTGTGTTTAATTAAAATTGGTGCCTACCAGAATTTTAACTTACTGACACTCAGTAATTAATGTTAGTTTTATAATTTGTCATTTTAAATGTTTCAGTATCACCAATATCAATATTATGGAACTGGGTTATTATCAAATTATGACAAATACCCAGAGCATCAAAAAACTGTGATAGATTATAGAAAAGTAGAAGGATCAAAGAGTAAACGGAGGTTAGATAAATCCCTGACTGAAGGCGGAAAGGGTAGAAAATCTAAAAAATCAATTAAAAAGGAATCCAGTTTGAATGACAGCTTGGTAAGTTGATTTTGAAATTTATTTTGATTGTCATCTGTAATTCAGAGCTGATTTGAAATTGATCATAAACTCTCGGTGGTGTTTTTTCTTGCAAAGGATCAAGATGATATAGAAAATGATGAGAAGCTAGGCTTGCTGGACGATTTTGAGGATGATCAGGAAAGGTTAAAATCAACACCAGGTCAAGGCAAAGGATCAAGAGGGAAACGAAGGGCTGATAAAATTAAATCACCTGAAG
This sequence comes from Columbicola columbae, assembly GCA_016920875.1. Lineage (NCBI taxonomy): Eukaryota > Metazoa > Arthropoda > Insecta > Psocodea > Philopteridae > Columbicola > Columbicola columbae. Next base: position 8,695,545 of record JADMLL010000010.1, read on the forward strand.
TTATGGCCATGAGAAGAAGGAAATTATGGGGAAAAAGGAACTGGCTAAGGTAATTGTGTGTTGCATAAATTTTTTATTTATTAATTAAAGAGGCTTGTGGTTGTATGATCCAAGTGAAGTAGTAGTTGTATTAGAAATTTTGAGTCGAATAGCTGTCAGTCTTAGCATTTTATTTTTATAAATTTTCAGGGTCAAAGATCAAAAGTAAACAATCACAAAGAAGTGATAACTATGTGTAAGAAAGTAGCACAACTTTGCATCAAACATTGGAAACAAAAAGCTTTACAGTCGCAGAAGAATATGAAAGAAACAATTTGGAGGAACAAACGTTTAACAAGAGAAATGCAAGCATATTGGAAGAGATACGAAAGAGTAGAACGTGACACAAGACGAAGGCAGGAAAAGGAAGCAGAGGAACAAAGGAAGATGGATGTCGAACTAATGGAGGTAAATTTGTCTACGAATAAGGTACTCAATGTATTTTTTAAATTAATCCATCAAACACACAAAATCCTTTTTTGTACTCACAGGCGAAGAGACAACAAAGGAAATTAAACTTCCTCATAACTCAAACCGAGTTGTATGCTCATTTCATTTCCAAGAAACTCTGCGGTTCGAATTTTAACGAACAACACAGGATCTTGAGTCAGTTGGATGAAGAAAAGAATCCCAGGTTAGCTTCTATTGATGACTATAATAGTGAAGAGATGAAAGCGAAGGCGACGAAAAATGTCGAGGAAGCATTCAACGCGGAAAAAGTTCGAAGCAGTCAGTTCGACCACTCAAATCCTGTCAAAAAGGAAGAAGGTGCAGAGTTTAACGATGAAAGACCTCAACCTCTCATGTTCAAGGGTAATCTGAAACATTATCAACTGAAAGGAATGAACTGGCTGTCTAATTTATACGATCAAGGGATCAACGGGATTTTGGCCGACGAAATGGGTCTTGGTAAAACAGTCCAATCCATTGCATTTCTTTGCCACATCGCCGAGAAATATTGTGAGTGTTGTCATAATTATGGTTGTAGTTTGTCGAATTCATTTTTTCGAAGAGTGTCACGTGGATTTGTTGTCTCCTTACAGCCGTCTGGGGTCCATTTTTAATAATTTCACCCGCATCAACTCTCCACAATTGGCAACAGGAAATGGAGAGATTCGTTCCCGACTTCAAAGTAGTTCCGTACTGGGGAAGCGTTCAAGAGAGACGTATCCTACGTCAGTTCTGGGATCAGAAGGATCTCCACACGAAGGAAGCCAGTTTCCACGTGGTCATAACGAGTTATCAGCTCGTCATAACCGATTTCAAATATTTCAATCGTATTAAATGGCAGTATTTGATTCTCGACGAGGCGCAAGCTATCAAAAGCTCGAATAGCATGCGGTGGAAACTTCTCCTAGGGTTCAGTTGTCGAAATCGATTACTTCTAAGTGGTACCCCCATTCAGAATTCGATGGCCGAACTTTGGGCCCTTCTTCATTTCATAATGCCAACGCTATTTGATAATCACGAGGAATTCAGCGAATGGTTTTCGAAAGATATCGAAAGTCAGGCTGAAAACAAATCGAAAATAGATGAAAGTAGGCGAGAAAGTGTTTTGATTTGTAGTCGTGGAATAATGAAATTTGAGTTTGAGTTATTGATACAAAAAATATTTATTTCAGAGCATTTATCAAGACTTCATCTTATTTTAAAACCTTTCATGTTGAGGAGGATTAAGAAAGACGTAGAAAATGAACTTTCTGATAAGATAGAAATAATGGTTTACTGCCCTCTTACCAGTCGTCAAAAGTTACTCTATTCCGGATTGAAGAAGAAGATTCGAATCGAGGATTTGTTGGCTGGAATCAGCGGTCGAGGTGGAACCACAGGAGAAGAGTCAGGAAACAAAAACGTTGCTTCTAGTTTAATGAATTTGGTTATGCAGTTCCGAAAGGTGAAGAAGGAGTTTGGATTTTGTTATAATTCATAAGATTATCGTTCAAGATGATAACGGTTTCGATATCTCTGCACTCTTTTTAGGTGTGCAATCATCCGGAATTGTTCGAACGCCGCGAAGCAAGGTCACCGCTTTACTTCAACTGCAGCGAATATATCATTCCAAAGCTAATTTTCGAAGAAGGTTTATTGTTCAACGCGATTCCCAGCATGGATCATTTAATTTATAATAAGTTAAGCATGATTGCGGTCGAATGGATGCACAGGTCTCTGTTTCCGTCGGATGACGTCGACGGGTCTTCGTCGAGATGCGAGAGCTTCTTTTCGTTTTTAAGATTCGTCGGGTTTTCCTGTCAAGAGCTGAGAAATGTTCTCTTGAAGGGAATCTTGTATTTGTAAGTTTGTTTCTTCGTCGATTTGGGATGGTGTCAATGATCGATTGTTTATGAATCGAATCTTTTCAGTTGGCTATACTCATACAGATCTCATAGAACGGAGGAAGTTATAAGTTATCGTAGGACTTGGAATAATTATAAGCTTTCCCATAATCGGCTTTTGATCACCCCCGAAAGCACAACTTCGTTCTCTTCCATTGCCTCGAGTCCTGTCTTAAACGAATTGGTGTTCACGAGTTACGTCGGAGATCGTAGCAAAGTATATACTCACACGAAACACATTCATCATTCGATGGCGGAGACGCTCCAACACAGGGTACTACGCAGTCAGAAGGTGTGTTTGGGGGTTGTTATTTGCTGTTTGTTTTGGTTTTGTATTAGTGTTTGAATTATTTGTCGTTTTGTAGTTGAAATTAAGTCAGATGGAAGCGGGACAGGAGATGGAAAACGGCGAATCCGAACCGCCAGTTTCGTCCAACGAGGGAAAGGGAAGTAAAAAGTCGGGTAAAAGTCCGACGAAGACTCCTCAAAAGAATTCGAATAGTGCTTCGGAGGAAAGTTCAAAGAATTTTATCGTACCTGAGTTTCCGTTTGTCAAACGGCCTCCGAGGGTGTTCGAATGCGTGCCCACTGAAATGCCAGAATTTTTATACACGCCTAATCTTAAGGTAAGCTCGCGATTCGATTTCAAATCAAATTATCGGTTCGTTCGATAAATGACTTATCATCCATTTTGCTCGTTTCAGATTCAAGCCAAATCGAGAATTCAGTATTCTAGTTGTAGGAATTCAGCTTGGAATTGGACGAAACACGTCCTTTGCTCGAATGTCGAAGGATGGGAAACCGTCTGGTACGGTCATCCAATTCTAGCTGAACATTATCGGGATAGGAATTTAAAGTTTCACTACGTACCTGTCGGTGGATTAACGGCGGCTGAGCCTAACGTTGGCTGGTCCAATATCACAATTCCTGGTGGGTGCTCCTCTCCGATCTTTAAAGTGGGAGTGACGTCACTATCGTATATAAAAAATTTTTTTTGTTGGTTCCAGACAAACAAACGATGGTGGCTGATGCTGGAAAGCTTTACGTTTTAGATGGTTTGCTTAAGCGGCTCAAAGAAGGCGGACATCGAGTTCTTATTTATTCACAAATGACGAGGATGATCGATTTGCTCGAGGTAAGTCGAGGTAATCCCCATCGTCTTTATCTAGTTTTTTGCGAATTCATAGACAAACTCAAAAATATTTCAGGAGTATATGTGGCACCGGAAACACACCTACATGAGGCTGGACGGTTCGTCGAAAATATCCGAACGTAGGGATATGGTAGCCGATTTCCAGTCTCGAGCCGACATCTTTGTGTTCTTACTGTCCACCCGAGCCGGAGGCCTTGGAATCAATTTAACGGCTGCCGACACGGTGAGTTTCTATTTGATCTGTTGGAAGAGATTATGAAACTGTCTTCTGTAAACGACAGTTTATCAAAACCCTTAAGTCTCGTCCCCTCGTTATCTCTGTGATCCACTCCTCTGAGAGTCTTTTGTTCTGGATTCGAACACGTTTTCAAGAGGTAACGATTTTTCCTCTTCACTATACAAATAACAGGAGGAGGAGGAAGAGATGGTAGTGAAAAAGATAACGAGAGAGAGCATCTTTAACGTGTTGTTAAAATTCACACCCTCTCAAATCCAGGGATTATCATGTGAGAGAGGTGGAGGAGATGTGATGAATCAGAAGGAAATCCTCCTTTTGTATGGGTTTTTGTATAAAACGATGGGGAATTTTTTTTGTACTCACTTTGGATGAAGATGTTCAGAATCTGAGAGATAAACACAATTCGGAGATGATTTCGATTTTGGGAGGTGATGGGGTAGAAGGAGAGGGGTTGTGTGGTGGGGGATGTAGAAATTAAATTCATTTCTTCACTCTGTGGTGAAGGAGAAGAATTTCACCTCCCAAAAAACACAAAGAAAGACGTAGAATTGAAAAGACCAGCGTTTTTCATTGTTACGCCGAAGGAAGAAGAGATAGGGGAGGAGGAGGAGGAAGATTCATCTCGCGAATGAATGAATTCCACCCTCTCGAGGATTTTTGCATAAGCCGGAAAAGGCTAAGGGTGAGTGTTTCCTCCTCGGATGAGTTTTATTCAAAGATATACACTCGAGAGGGTTCTCGAAATTAAAAATTTGAAGAAGATTACGGAAAGGGGATCGCCTTTTTAATGACAACCTTTTCCTGCTGACAAAATTAAATTTTTCGAAATTGTGCCCCCCCCTTTCCCTCAGTTTCAATTAAGAGCTTAAATCGTCGTTATTAAGATCCATTTCGTTTCGAAAATTAGTTTTTGAGTTGGGTGTTGGGAGGGGATGGGCTCCCAGAGGGATGAAGAGTTTTTTGATTTTAATTTAATTCCTGCTGTCACCTGAGTCGAATGAATTGATTAATTTAATTAAATTGTAATTAATTGACATATATTTGAAGATTGCTGATTTTAGTTTTTGACAGTTTGTGGTCTGTTAGTTGCTGGATTTTTATCCTGTTTCAAAAGTAATGCACGGTGTCTTGTTAAAGATTACGCGGTTGTTTGATGGGGAATTCGTCTCAGAAGTAGACTCATACTTGTATCTCTAACTCATTTCAGAAGTAATGCACACTGACTCGTGAAAATTATTTCATAAATGGTGGGCAGTTTTGTCGGGGATTTTGTTATGGAAATATTGGACACCTTTTAGCCAGAAGTCGTTTCAAAAATGTTGCACGGTCTTAACTGGGACTCATTTCAAAAGTAGTGCACACCTTCTGCCAGGAATCATTTCATAAATAATGCACACTTAGACGTAAAAATCATTTCATAAGTAATGCACACTTCTGCCAGAACTCATTTCAAAAGTAATGCACACCTTCTGCCAGGAGTCATTTCAAAAGTAATGCACACCTTTGTCAGGAGTTCATTTCAAAATAATGCACACCTTCTGTAAAATCATTTCATAAGTAATGCACACATTCTGCCAGGAGTCAAAATAATGCACACCTTCAGCTAGAACTCAGTTCAGAACTAATGCACACTTTTAGCCAGAACTCGTTTCAAAAATGTTGCACACTTTTAACTGGAACTTATTTCAAAAGTATTGCACACTTTTAACCAGAAATCATTTCAAAAATAATGCACATTAAAATTATTCCATAGGAAAAGGTTTTTGGGGGAAATTCGTTTCAAAAATAATGCACAGTATCACGATAAATTGTTCTGACGAAAATGATGCACCTTTTGACGCAAGAGTTCATTTCAAAAGTATCGCACGCTCTTTGCAGATAGTTCGGACTACAATAAGATTTTAGATTCGTGGGGAAACTATGAAGAACTCTTTGGTGATTGGTCGAATTGATTAAACATTAGTTCATCAAGTTGTTGTTCTGTTGGATTGTCCTAACACTTTGAACCAGACTCAGATATTTCACGAATTTAGAAAGATGATGCGGGGTAGGGGTAGAGGGACTGGGAGGAAAGGTCTGAAGAAGAAGATGCTGAGCTAAGAAGAGCGAATCACTATTTCACGTGTGTCAAGATAACTTGAAGCTGTGTATTTACATTAGTCACACATATCCTGTTTTTAAATAACGTAAATGATGTCGAGTTATTAAATAATCTCTCACTTTAATAAATCCCGTGAAGTCACGTTTTATTTTTATTTTTATTTTTTAATTAACTCAACTCTACCTAAGCCTCTGGTTGTTGAATGTCCGACGTCGCTGTGTCCTGCTTGTTTTTCAGAAATAATGCACACTTTCGTGGTGAAAATAGTGCGTAAATAATTCAGATCATTGCGAAGGTTTTATTT
>JADMLL010000010.1:8701812-8728111 GCA_016920875.1 Columbicola columbae
TCTCTCTCAATCTGTCTGAAATATCTCATCAAGTCATCCTGTGACTAACCCTTCAACTCTCCATACATCATTAATTGAAGTAGAAAATACAAATTCTTGTCTTACGTATTTCATAAGTAATGCACACCTGTAATAAGAACTCGTATTATAAACAACGAACCTTATTACGTCTTTTGTTAATATTGCAAGGTTTTAGGAGTCACTAATTTTCAAAAATAATGCACAATTCTCCTGCGAATTCGTTTCATAAATAATGCACACTTTCATCAAGACTGTTTTTGTGAAGTATTATCTTCTCGTTTGAATGTTTTACGAAGTCGATGCTGTTGTTTTCTGATTTTTGAAAAATCTTCTCTCGATTTCGTTAAAAAACTTGACAGAGTTGGGAAGACCAGGAACGAAATGTAAATTTAATTTGTAATTTGGAAGAGGAACTTTTAAATTAGACAGTTTTCCCGGAGTCGAAATTAAAATTCATTCGGAAGTCGGAGCGATTTTTTAAGATGAAAATGTTTCATTATGTCTCCCTTCATCCTGGGGGTGAGTGGTTGCTTTGTCTCTCTTGCCCATCGTCTATTGTGTCTTTGTCTCTTTTAATACTGTTAAAGAGCGTCTTTTCATCAACTCCTTTGTTCCATTTCCTTCCAACTTTTTTCCCTGAAGCTTTAAAAGCTTTAATTTAGGACGGAGAATGATATTCGTGCTGTAAAAGCGTTAAGTAGCGAGAGGGAACGCGTTGATGGCTTGGCTGTCTTTGGCTTATATCCTTGGTGGAGAGGATTCGTTAAAATACGGAAGAGAGGAAGTCGGTTGAGTTTGGGTCGGGTCTTCTACCAACCCCTGGAGGAAGTATGAAAAATAGCGAAGCAGACAATTTGAGTCGGAAGATAATTGAACACTGTCAGGATCACGATTAATTTGGGGGTATTTATCCGAAAGTGATTGAGAGGTAGCACTCACTGTTGTAGGGTGGAATGGGTAGGGAGGAAGGAGCTTAATCGCTTGGATACATTTATCACATGCCTCTCGAGGCTGACCTACCCTTAATCAAGGGGATGATCAATCATTAAAACATCCCCTTGTTTGTTTTTAATACCAGAGGGAAATCTCCTTCCATCTATCACGCGCACTCTCTCTCATATTAATAACACTCTTCAATGGTTAATAATAGGCCTCGCTAATAGTCGAAACGACTCCAAGTTATGCGAGTTTTTTGTTTCTATCTCCGCAGAAAGTCCGTCCGTGGATCCGGTAACCGTTTCGAAACGGGGGAGAAGTCCTTCATCGGCGGTGTCAGGAGGTTTCAAACGAGGACCCGGAAGGCCGAGAATGAGACCCTTCGTGCCTGGAAATCGCGGTACTCGAGGACCGTCGAGAGGGAGAAAAGCTGCTGCCCCACTTCAGGTTCCGATCTCGAGGACTTCGGCATCTTCTTCACCAGCAGCGAGCTCCGGAGCGGAAACACCACGACCGTATGGATTCTACACGCCGTGTTCGAGCGGTCCCGAATAATACTAACTCTCTCTCTCTCTATCTAAATTAGGTTGCGCGTAGTTTTAGTATAAATTATTGAAAGACAGTCTTTTTTAGTATAATATATTATTGAACTCGATATCAGTGAACAAATAAATAAAAGTACTAATACAGAGGGAGGTACTTAGACTATTCGGGTTGTGATTTCAATTTTATTTGTGTTTGTTAGCAGGATATAAGTTAGTAAGCAATAATATGATATATTATATATTAAAAATAATAAAAAAAACCTTTTGTTTTAGCGGGAATTTCGAATTCGAATAGTTAATAGTGTCGAGCCTCGTGCGAACACGCGCCGATCTGTATGGCAATCTTCGACAGTGAATTAAATTAAATTAATTAATTAATTAATTGATTTTTTTTATATCTACAAGAAACATTACGTAACAGTTTTATAGCTTTTAGTAGATTCGATAAGTGTACCGAGTGTGAGATACTGTATATGCGTTTTTTTAGGACGGGGAAAAAGCCTTGAATCGTGAAGTTTCCCTCTGATCGGATTTTTTTTTGGTACAAGAACAGTTGCATTTTTATTAATTAAATTAATTTAAATAAATTTAATTGATTTTTTGTGTTATTGATTAATTTATTTTTTTGGAATTTAATTGGTTTTGGGTTGGAGTCGCTTTCAAATATGGCGTTGTAGTTTTGTTTTTGTTTGTTGTTTTAGGGTGATGGTGACTGTCTTGAGTGGATTGAGTACCGAAACACTTAGAAGAAGGTGAGAAAAGATTTTTGGGTTGTTTGGTGGTTTTGGTGGTTTAATTGGGTTGAGGGTTTGTGTCGAATGCTGTCGGAATCTGTTTATGTTACGGTAAAAGTGATAAATTTAGCGAGGATATATAACCCTCGTTAATAAGGTTGGTGAGGTTACCAAATTGTAGCGAAACTCTCCGCCGACAGAATCGAAGGTTGTCGAAGAAAAGGAAACCGAATCCCCGGAAAATTTAACTGACTCACTCTGAACATGCTTACCTCAAGAAACTGGCAAAATGGAGGTTCTTAGACTCGAAAAGGCTAATCAGTGAGCTTTATAAAGGCAATAGCCTTACAGCTCTCATCATTCTGAGTCAATCAGATATCTGTCTCAAGTTCTTCGGAAAAGGACAACACACCCAACTTAAAATCGGAGTCTTGTATAATACGAGGTGTTACAGGTGACCGAAGTGGATGACGAATCCTTTGAGGACAAAGTTTTGTGCTCTTTCGAAAGCTTTCCAGCGAGAAGTCGATGACGAGAGCTTTGTGGTACCCATATTCGTTGTGTTTATGATGGTGACCATGATGATGGTGATCTTCGATGTGATGGCCATGATGCTTATCCTCCGAATCTGTAAATGTGACAAATTATTAAGCACTTATCACATTTTCCGGTTATTTTAGAAAATACTCGTCATCTAAAAAAAACTTTTACCAACCTCCCCCACACACAAGTTCCCGATTTTACAAGCTAGCCGGTAAATGTGATAAATATTCATTAAAATGCAACAATCACCGAGCTACTTAGTCATTATGAGTAACCGTCGGAAATTTACATATAGACCGGATCACAATATCGCCTATATCATGCGGTAAAAGTGATAAATCAAACGAATAAATACAGTTTCCGGATATTATTCATAATCACCAACTAAATTTGGTAAACGTGACATATTATTGAGTATTTATCACATTTACCGGCTAGTTTATAAAATCTCCGACTCGTAATGTGGAATTGACTAAAAATTTTCTCAGACTAAGAGTTGTACATTTTATAAAATAACCGGTAAATGTGATAAATACTCAATTATACGCCACATTTACCAAATTTAGTTGGTGATTATGTATAATATCCGAGACCGTATTTCTTCGCTTGATTTATCACTTTTACCGTATGATATATTATAAACTAGCCGACAAATATGATATCTGGTTAGATTAACGCACAGAAGTTATTATTTCTTTCATTTTATCATAAAAGTATTGCACACTTTTCATCACACTTTATCGAGATCTTCTTTCAAAAGTATTGCACAATTTCACTGAGAATTCCGTTTGTAGTAAGTACGGATTCAGTCATTGGCCTTGTTTTTGTTCTCAACACTCTAACGTCATTCTATTTCATAAGTAATGCACACTTTCTTGAAGAATCTATGACTCGAGAGTTATTTTATATACTATTATATTTTATAAAGCCGCCCGGTAAATGTGATAAATAATCGGGACTGTGTCATATTAACCAAGATTAGTTTGTGATTATGAATTATCGTTTGATATTATTCACCCGATTTATCACTTTTACCGTAATGTATATATGATATCACGTTCTACATAATATTGGGTCATACATTTCGGTCATTTCCCAAACTCCTCTGTTACCTACTTTCCGCTTCTTCCTTTTCTAGCGACAAGATTTCCTCTCCGAATTCCAGACACCTGAGCTCTTCAAATCTATGTGGTAGATACTTTCCTGTAGTGAGGTGACTCATTGCCAACCCTAACAACCTGTAAGTACTTTTATTAACAGGATTAAACATTAGTTCTGGTCTCTTGGAACTGATAAGGATTTGTTTTGTTTTATCTGCCTGACAACTGCCACCTGTCCCTGATTTTAAAGACTGGGTAGTTGGTGACTAACGGAAATATTTATCTGAAGAACAGAGCAATAATTGGTGGGTGGAGACATATATATACTGAAGCTAAACCAAAGTCTTCTTTAATAGGTCTTTAGTTGAGTATAAAAGCCGTTAGTCATGAGTCTTTAGGTGAATCGTCTAGGCTAGTGATGGGTAAAGTACGGCCCGCCAAAAGTATTTAATCCGGCCCGCCGAGGGTTTATCGACGTGGATGGTACTAATACATAGCTCGCTACAATTACTATTTGACAGTCGAGATGTTTAAAGTAGATTTCACTTAGTAGCATAATGGATGCCTAGTCTACAGAAGCTAGACTAGTTCATGTGCTGTAAATTTATGCGGCCCGCCAAAATATTTTAAAACTTAAATTGGCCCGTTGATTAAAAAGATTGCCCAACCCTGATCTAGGCCTTAACTAAATTGGTTATCCTTAAATTGTCACTAAAAAAAGATTTTGTGTTCTGACCTTGAACTATTTAAAAGGAAGTTGAAAGCCATACGTAAAAGGGACAAAGTGCCAGGTGAGGAAGAACAACCCCTTCCAACCCCTTTTGAGTCTAATTAAGGGCTGAAAAAACGGTTTAATTTCAGGTTGATATGTTCCTCACAATGAAATTACCTCCCCCCGGGGGCAAGAACGGGGTGAGATTGCACAGGGGATTCTAAACAAACCCATGACCCAAGTGATTGTCATTGTTTACAACCGACCCATCTGCCAAGTCGTTGCGATTTTGTGCCGGGCCATCTAAGACCCAACCGTCTTTATCTCTATTTTCGGCTCTACTGTCTTTTCATCTCCATTTTCGTCGTTTTACAGCATCCCTGAGCAAGAGAATCCATATTTCCTGAATAGCGCCCCATAATTGTGAAATTATTTCGCGTACAAGTGTGCATTACTTTTGAAATGAGATTGATGGACTCACAATAAAATGCTGGAATACATATGAAACGGAGTCTTGTTAGTGTGCAATATTAATGAAATGATGCCGACTGAAATTTGTAAAATTTTTGAAGCATTTTGCCACAAATAAGAGGTTTGGGTCCTTTCATAGGGGTGTTATGATGTCCTTCAAGAAGGAGGATCCCAGAGATTCTGGTAGACCAAATGAGGGGTAACCAAACTCTCACCAAATCGTCTTGTTTCGGGCTGGAACAGGTTTTGCTAACAACCAGAAGAATAACAAACAAAAAAAAAGGAAAAATTCGCAGACAAAAGGGATTCGGATAACAAGATAACGGATTCCCCCAAAATGGTCGGGGCCATTGTATCCAAGGAGCCGACCGTTAAAAAAAGGGACAAACATAAATCAGTCAAAAGGAAAACGTTTTCCCTTGACAATGGAACCATCGTTCAGTCTAACAGTCATATCGTCTTCCCAATTTCCACGCTCTATCCTGACCTGTTTTCAAAATGGTGACACACACACACACGATTTTGTGGGGTGTCGTTTATTTCGGTTCTCATCATTTTAGGACTGGTATGTGTGTGGTATGCGTTGTGTGTGCCTGTGAAACGAAGTAGCCTCATTAGTCAGACGATGAGTGAGTTATAAAAATTATCTACGATTGTTTTCGCTTTTTATATGAGTTTAATTTTAACGTCCATTTGCATACAATAAAGCCCTCCTCCCTCACCTCCCCTCCTTTGTCTATATAAGTCTTGTAGGTAGTTAAAGCTTGGCAAAAGCTCTCTCAAGGACAACGTTTCATTCACGCCCGTTGGACAACAAGTCGAAAGGAACGCGAGGAGGCTTTTTATCTCATAAACCGTGAAAATTATGGACGTTTCAAATTAAACGATCTTTGCATAATGAAATCATCAGAGATGGCTGTGCACCCTGTCTCCCAGGTAGAGAGGAACTAGAGGCAGAGAGAGAGGGGATCAAGACCTGAGTCATACTCACCTGGATAATAAATTTTATTTGGCAAGACTCCAACATTATCTATGGGATCTAGTTTCTTGTGGAAGGTTCGTTTCATAAATAATGCACACTCTCAATCTCTTGAGGTAGCTATGACACTGGTGGCTATTTCTTAAACCTAATTCCTAGTCCTGATCCCCTGGAGGTGAGGTTAGTGGGTGGAAGGGAGTAGGGAAAATCAAAAAGTACAATCCTAGTAGTAGCGTCTACGGCCCTGATTTCAGTCACCAGACGTTATGTAATTATTAAGGTTTCGTGGTCACCGTGAGAACGACATTCGTCCATCTGTAGCCGAATTATAGTTGGAAATGCCATCTTGGCGGAAATAATGAGGTTTCCTCGAAGGATATTCAGAAAAATCCTCCGAGGAAATATGGTTTCGGTGACAAATGTCCTTGTGGCTTTTGGGTCGTTTACTCTGGACTGGGAGAATGACGACTTGGATACAAAGCTCAAGGACAGATGTGAGAAAAGCTGGGAGTGGATTCGGGCTTTGAAACAAGGAGCTTTTTTAACTATCAACACTTTCACCGCCTTCTAAATCACCAACTGCAGTGAGAGGGAGAAAGAGAACTCTTAAAATAAACAAGAAGGGTGTGATTGATTGATTGATTGATTGACGAGGTGTTCGTGTTTAAAACAATATTTGCGTTTACGTCAGAACGAAAAGTAAAAATTTTGCGCTCGACTGAACGCTTTCCCCTTTCGAGGATCCCTTTCCCACAAATTTTCAAAATTTCTATTTGATGCCAGTGAAACACAAATCACGTGGATGTACATATAACGTGGCTAATCTGCAGATTATCTGACTTCCTCCACTAATATGCGGAATCAACACTATTCCGCACTCTAACCAGGAACCGTGTTTGTGTGCTGTCGTAGATTATCTAGTTGAATTACTCAATGAAGCGATTTTCTATAAACTATCCTAGTTAATATGCGAATTATCTACGCTTTTGGGCTTTCTTAAAAGGCTCAGTTCATAAATATTGCACACTGTCGTGAAGAACTCAGGCAAGATTCGCTCTGTGAACGACAGCGACATTTCTAAATTATTGCACACTTTCAAGGAGGTTTTGTTTCATGTAACTTCGGCATATGAGTAAGATGATATGACTCATTTCAAAATTAATGCACACTCTCAGGGAGGATTAACAAAACTTTAATTTTGGAGTACAGAAACGTTGCTGTTGTTTCAAAAACGACCTCTCATTTCAATTTATTCAATTATGTAGGTGATTTGATAACAGGAATCCCAATCTCCGTCCCTTTAATGAGTTCTACTAGATAAATCTGCAAACTATCTACAAAATGTGAACAGTACCTGATTTGAAAGACCTGAAAGAGGTGAAAAAACAACAAAAATTCACTTTGATTCTAAAAACTCCCACAATACTCAAAATGGAGGCCACAACACTTCAAAAACCAAATCAACAACTCTTAATTAATTAATAACTAATTAAAAATTCATGTTGTTCTTATTTATTAACTCCCAACAACAACAATTTTTGTTTCATTTATCTGTTTTAACAAGACCTGTCTGTAATTAACTATCCTCATCAGTTTTGTGTGTTTCCGCGTGAACTTAAAAATGATTCAGAAATTGAAAGACTTGCTGTGATGGTAAATTAATAATTATGACTCATTATTTATTATTATAATTATTATTTATTGATGTTCAAGTGCAAGGGAGAAAGTTGTAACAAAAATCTTTTTGATTACCTATATTTACACTAAATGGAGTCATAAATAGTTTCCTTTCACAAGTAATGCACACCTATTTATAGTATTTATTAAATAGAAGCTTTTTTCATAAATAATGCACACTTGGGTGTGAATTTGAATTCATTTCAAACCTAATTCAAGCTTTCCTGAAGAACTCATTCTATAAGACATTGGACTCTAACAAGAACAAATCATTCCACAAATGGTGTGCGTTATTTATGAAATAACATGTTGCTAAAAATGCATATTATCAATGCAAATCCATGGGAAATGAGTCGCACTATCCATTTAATCCGGTGTACCGCAATGATGTTTATTTAATTAAACTGCAAACTTATAATTAATTCTTCATTCAGTAAAATGAAGACCTCAGGCAAGAACTTCATTTATCAACAAATAAAAACCATGGAACTACTTTTAAATACCTGAACTCGAACACCAGCCATTTTATTGAACGAAATGGGGGATCACATTATCATCAGAAACGCATTTATTGATATCAGGGTACGCCTGCATCCCCTGGCACGAAAACACTTAAAAAGCCAGCCTCGAATAATCCCAGCTTTATGAGAACTCTATTAACGTAATCGCATTTTAGAGTTTTATGTATCAATAAATATCGATGACATTAAAAAATATTAATAACAGATTAATAAACGAAAATATTTTATTAAAAACAAATGAAACGCTCCAATTCTAAGAATTCCGTTAGAGGAAACAAATCGTCGTGGGACTAGAGCCGCCATTAAACCCATCACGGGATTTATGAACCTAAACATTTTATTTCATTTTTACTTTTTGTTTTGCAGAAAGAAATCCAACTACTAATAAAAATCCAATGACTAAAATCACTTTCAAACCCAGTGAATTTTATCTTTTGTTTAAGAAAAAGATTTTTATTGCCTAAAAAAATGCAAATTTCCGACAAACATTAATTTTCATATTCATTAATTGGCACCACTGTTTTGTCGAACATTCGTTTACCGGGTGATTGGGATTGTTTTACGTTTTATATCTTTGTTTTTGGTTTTTCTTTTGTTTTTCATCCAAATTAGGTGATCGAATTTTTTGAAGGTTTTTTCTTAAGGATAGGTGCCAAGTATTTCAATCAACACATATACACGTGATCGTAATGCGTAATAATGAAGACGAGGGCGCCATTTAATTTTTTGACAAATCAACTAGCAAAGTTTGTGAGAAAAATTTCTTGAGCGTCACTTTTGACTTTTTTCTCAAATGTAAAAATCATTCTATGTATTGGGTTTTAGACTTGATATCAAATTTTTCTTCTTGTTTTAATTTGTTTTTCGCCATTTGTGGCATTAATTATTCTTTATTTGCACGTGGAAGGGACATTTTTTAGTTATTTGCTTCACCGCCATTTTCTTTGATAGAATTTTTCATTTCATGACCCATGCACACTTTTAGCACACAAATCCTGAACAATCATAACAGAATTTCATTTCATAAGTAAGGAACAATTTTAAAACCAGCTTATTTGAAAACTTTGAAGATTTTTATAAATAATGTACAATGGGAATGAAAGCTGGTTTAATAAGCAAACATACAACTTTCAAAAATAATGCACAACTTCATTACAGAAACTAATTTCACAAGTAGTATATTGAAGATCATATCACATACATAGTCAACAACTATTAAAAACCAATTTTACAAGTAATGGATACATTCATGAACATCTTATTACATAATCAAGCACAGTCAAAAGAAACTTACTTCAAAACTCATTTCAAATTGTCAAAACAGTTCATTTCATAAAAGATGCACAACAGGAATAATACACTGGAAGTGACTGATCTTTTATAAATGAAATCAGTGACTAGTTTACAGGTTTCTAACAAAAACTCATATCATAAGCAAATTTGATTTTAATTTTGATTTCAAAACCATGGACACTTACAGTCATGCATACTTTGTGGAAGCTTTCATTTCATAAATAATGCACAATAGTAGTAAAGACACAATTACAACAAAGTTCAGCCTTTTTCTGTTGTAGTATTTCAACCAATTTGGTTTGTTTATCAATATCACTAACACCACAACACAATTCTAGTCATTTAGTAGTCCCTCATTACATTATTACAACTTCAACTCATTTCATAAATAATGCACAATGTTAAAAACAACTCACAGACTGTAGGATGGCTCTTTTCATAAATATTGCACAATTTTAACAATACAAAGTCATCTCATTTCAAACAAATTGATGCAAAACTGTACAAATACATTTTCATGAATTTATTCTAGACAAAGAGAGAGGCTTTGGCGGGGGGGCTCATTTCATAAATAGTGCACAACAGTACTGAAGACACAATTACAACAAAGTTCAGTCCATTCCTACTGTAGTGTTTCACATCCTAATTTGGTTTGTTTATCACTAACACCCCAACACATTTCTAGTCCTTTTGTAGTCCCTCATTACATTATTAAAACTCAAACTCATTTCATAAATAATGCACAAAGTTGAAAACAACTCACAGCCAATGAGCAATTGTAAAGTGGCTCTTTTCATAAATATTGCACAATTTTAACAATACAAACTCATTTCATTTAGAACAAATTGATGCAAAACTGTACAACTTTTTCAAGAATTTATTCTAGGCTTTGGTGGGGGGCTCGTTTCATAATTAGTGCACATTTTGTAAAAGGGGTTTCGTTTCAAAAATATTGCACACTTTGAGCTGTGATTCCTTTTATAAGTAGACCATACCTCTTTCATGGGTGACTTAGACAATTAATCCACAGTCTCAACAACTCATTTCATAAATAATGCACATTCAGAGAGAGACCTTATTTCAAAAGTAATGCACACCATTAACTACCCAATTCTGAAATCTTTCAGTAAATTGTAAATCCCTTCTTAGATTTCTAATTGTGGAACCCAAATTAATTAATCAAACCAAACAAATAAGAGGGAACCGTCATTTATTCAAACGGAAGGGATCCACATAACAAAGACAACAGTTTTGACAGTACCAACTTGACAAACGTAACGTTACAAAAAGAAAAAAAAAAGTTTCATTTGAAGACATCTGAAAAACAGAAGTCTTGACAGAAATGTCATCGATGTCCCGAAAGGTCGGGGGCTTTTCATTTGTTTTCCAAATCACATATCCAACACAAGATGGAGACAAATTTGAAAAGAGAAAAAAATTTTTTATTTTAAGAACAACGACCAGACGTTGAGGACATAGAGCGCATGCTTACATTCAGGGTAAAAAGTTTGGGGACCAGTTAATAGTCTAAAACCATTCCGATTTTTTGTTTTTGTTTTTGTTTGTTTTCGATGCATTTTAAAACCAATCGTATGAAAAATCGCTCATTGGATAAATAAATAAATAGATAATTTATTTATTACCCTCAGATAATTTTTTGTTCAGTAGAAAAAAAATTTAAATCAGCGCCCTTGTCAGTGTCAGTGAATAATTTTTGTGTTTGGCTTCGTTTTTACATTTCAGTTTTTCATAACCGGAAATGGTGAAAATGATTATTAATCCTATTTTTTAATAAGTATCAATTAAAATTCGGAGTGAAGTGAAGTGAAGTGTATTGTCTGAATTGGAATTCGGAAATTCATAAAAATTTGCTTCCAACTCAAATTACAGGTAAGGATTATCTAATAACTAATTATCTATTTAATTAGGTCGAGTCGTAACTACCTTGCGATGAAGTCGTTTTGGTTAATAAACCCATTCGTGAGCTTATATATATTTCAAAAGTAATGCACAGTCTTTTGGTAAGGTTTCATTTCATTAACACGCCTCACTCCCGGTTGAAGATTGATCTTATAGGGTAAGAGACGGTGTTAGGAAGTTGTCCGTTTCATAAATATTGCACAGTTTCAAGGACATTTGTAGGTTGTAAAGGTTTTTATATTTATATAATGTCTATTGTATACCACCAAGATGGTTCATTTCATAAATATTGCACAGTTTCTAGACCATTTTTAGATTTTAGAAATTTTTAAATTCATTTCTTGAATGTTCTTACCATCAAAAAGGTTTATTTCATAAATATTGCACAGTTTCAAGGACATTTGTAGGTTGTAGAGGTTTTTTTATATTTATATAATGTCTATTGTATACCAAGATGGTTCATTTCATAAATATTGCACAGTTTCTAGACCATTTTTAGATTTTAGAAATTTTTTAAAATTCATTTCTTGAATGTTCTTACCATCAAAAAGGTTTATTTCATAAATATTGCACAGTTTCAAGGGCATCTGTAGGTTGTAGAGGTTTTTAAATTTATATCATGTCTATTGCATACCACCAAGATGGTTCATTTCATAAATATTGCACAGTTTCTAGACCATTTTTAGATTTTAGAAATTTTTAATTCATTTCTTGAATGTTCTTACCATCAAAAAGGTTTATTTCATAAATAGTGCACAGTTTCAAGGACATCTGTAGGTTGTAGAGGTGGTTTACACTCCCTCCTGCCTCCCCAAAGGCAGAAAGGACAACCTCCGAGAGGTCTCTCTGGCTAAATAGAAAAAAGGTTGTAAGGGTTTTGGTGTGATGTGTAGAGGTGCATGTCATGTATGTTGCATACCACCTAGAAGGTTCATTTCATAAATATTGCACAGTTTCAAGGACATTTGTAGGTTTTGGATATTTTTTATATTCATGTCATGTATGTTGCTTACCACCAAGATGATTTATTTCATACATACGTCACATCTGTATGAAGGGTTCATTTCATAAATATTGCACACGTCTGTAGGAAAAGGTATTTACATAAATGTAAGAAGTTCTCAGAGAGGATCTGTTGGTCTGTAACACCTCTTTTAAGGTATTTGAAATAAATTTACAATCCCTTCCCAGTGCAAAAATATATTTTATAACTGATTGAGTATAAGTTAATAGAACGGAATGTGTTCTACCAATAATAGTGGGCCTAAGAGGTCATCTCATATAACTTAAGTAACTGTCAGAATTAAGCAAGGATTGAGCTGTCCAAGATTTCGCCATGATGGAGCCAACTCAAATCCTAAGAAGGGCTCTAGAATGAAACTACAAATGCCACTATATCAATCCCTAAGGAATCGGAATGGTTCCTGGAATAGATGTGTGTAATTCAGGACCCACAGTCTAATAAGCGGTAAGAAACTAATAAAATAAATAATGAAGAGCTGTACACCAGTAACCAAAAGGTGACTTTATACGCCTATCTCAGTAGAATGTACCAACCAACCTGATCTTCGGGTACTTGGAGAGAAAACAGAATAAGAAGGATTGGTTTAAAGAAATAGAAAAGACGTGAGAGAAATGAAACTAGGCAGATTTACAAAAACGTCAGAACATAACTTCAAAATTCAAGGAAAAACAGCTGTTGGGTAATTGTGGTCCAAATCAGGCACAAAACGAATAATAAATTAATAGAAGGACAAGGTAAGAACCATCCCTCACCAAATAAATTTGAAAGCCAGTGTGCATCACTTCCAAAATGAAGTCTTGGTCAGATTCTATATCCGACTATGTTGCATTACTTTTGAAATGGATTCTTTGGAAAGTGTGCAACATTTATGCAATAAGCTCTTATTTAACCCTCTGAGACAAAATAAATATGTCGATTATATAATGAAAGGCCTAGAATTCTTTCCAGAAATAAATTTGGATGGTATGACACCAATCCGGATGAGAGAGATGAACCACAAAAACTAATTTGCATGAATCAATTGTCTCGAATTTCTTCGAACCTTGAAATTGAACGTTAAATGGCCAGGTATTGTTGAAAGTTTCCAAAATAAAAACGAGCGATAATTTTCAAGTTCAAGATTTAAAAACAAAGAAAAAATTATTAAATACCAAACAATAAACATGGCGTCATTATAGTCGTGAATAATTCTCACCGAAGAGAACAAAATTGTTGGATGTTGCTTAATTAGGTTGCGAAACTATTTTAGAGATTTTTGCTTAAAGTTCGATGAATTATCGCAATATTTAATTAATTAACATAATCAAAATGTCCTTGTAATAATTTATTATTGTTTGGTTTAAAAATTTGAGATTTGAAATTTAATAAAATAAATTTTGGTCTCTTAACGTTTAAAATGCTTTTGAGGAGGATATATGAAATGTGTCTTTGATCAGAAATTTGCTTTTGAGTGAACAATTTTTAGGCAGTTGTGAGATATTTCATGACTTAATCCGCTCCTGATAACAAGACTCTTGGTCTGTTGTTTTGATATAACCGTTTAAAGCTACACCTAGAAACTGCTTGTTGTGTTGTATTCGGATAGAATTGGTAGTTGACTTGGAGATAAGAACAAAATATTCACGGATTGAGTCAATTTGACTCAGCTAAGAATTTTGTCGACTTTGTTGGTCCGTTTTGGCCCACTTTTCTTGGACGACGCTGTTAACACTTCCTCCTGGCTTCTTCTTTTCGCCTCCTTCAATACTCCTTCCTTTCTCCGACACGCATTCCGTCTTCAGTCTTCAAGAGAAACACCTGAGGTTCTAGTTCCTTGGTACTCAAGCTTTTTCCTTTCGGCCCAAATTTCAATTTTGACCATTGCGACTTACTAAAAAAAGCTTTTGAAAGTCCGGCTTTTCATCATCTCCATGTACATCTGTTGGTCTGTTTCTGTAAGTATTTCTGCAGTTTCTGATCACAAACCCGGACATTTTCGTACTGGTCAGGCACTATGTGAATTCAGACTTAACAGTAAGCAATCACCTTTCACTAATTTTCACTGAGCCCCACTCTTGGTGGGCCGCAGTTTGGGTACTAAGGTTCTAGTCTGCTTCGCTGCTTTAGGTCTTGCTGCGTGATTCCTTGTTCCTCAAGGTCTTTTCCGTTTCTAGGAACCACGCCGGTCTTATCTTTTTCTTCAGGAAGTACTGGAAGATCTCTTTCTCGGTTGTATTTATTGGTTATTCAAATTTTAATCAAACTCTGTGTTAGTTTTAAATCATTAATCTCATTAGTAATGCACACTTCCGGTAAGAACTTCTTTTAAAAATAACTTATACGCAAACCCCATTTCATAAATAATGCACACTTTCATATGGATTTCCCTTAAAATTGTTGCCGGTTTAACGCACATCTGAGGAAAGATTTCATTCCATAAATGTTGCACATTTTTGTGAGCCATAAATTTTTGAAAATTCAATGCCATTTATTATATTAAATATATACGTGGCTTTTCGATTCATAATACCGTCTATGTACTGTATATGTCGAAGTAAAATTCATAATTAATGTCTCATTAAAATCGGTTGTTTAGTCGGAAACAGAATCGTCAGAGTCAAATTGACACAATTTAGTAAAGCAGACATATTAACATAATCAATATCGGTGGATTTGGCTTTAAATAACAAAAAAAAATTTCCCTAAAAAATGGGTCAAAAATATTCGCAAAATTTGTGCCAAAATTTTTTATTTTGGGGGGCCAAACCCGAAAATAAGAAACATATTTGACTTTTACTCAGCTTTTTATAGTTTCAAAAGTTATTTATTTGTGTCGTACCTTTGATAGATTTTAAATTTGAAGTTTGAGGATTCCGAAAGCGTGTTATTCTAACTATTGACACGTTACAATATATATCAGAACTGTTAATTGCTGACTTCACAATATTTGGGTTAAGTTAAGCGCTCACTACTCACACATATTTGGGTTGAGTTATTAACACTATGACGTCTGCTGGCTTCACTGTTGGGTCATGAAAATTGACCGCCGACGACCCCACGGTGGTGCCATACAATATTTCACAAACACTATTAGCTGAGGTGACGTCACATTCGGAAATGGATGCGTCACTGACGATCTTATACTTAATTACATATGTGGACGATCATTAGTAAAGTTCATATGTTGTGAATTTGAAATGTTGGTGCTCAGGCAGCGTGAGTCAGTTCCACCGGCACCGACACAGACAAATTTACCTTCGGACGTCATAGTGTTAATAGATTTACATCTCTTTGTCAGCTAACATATTTTAAAGGTTTCAGTATAAATATCTAAGCCCTTTATTGAATATAATCCGCTGACTATATAGTTCTGTCGGCTATTTTAATTTTTGGTCTTTATCGGCCTCGCTGATCATGGTTATCTGCTCATTTTAGTTTTATGTCTACCTTTCCTGTTGGTACCCGTGCTGTAATACAGTAAATATTAATATAAATTATTTGAATAGTATTACACTCAACCCAAACAGTGTGAAGAAATTAACAAGACAAACATTTCAAAATGGCGGCTTTTAAGTCACAGAAATCTTGAAATGGTGCATTTGTCATCCTTTCGCCTGGAACTACGTGTTATTAACAACAGTCATTTCCTCCCCAAGAGAAAGAAATATGGTGGGGGGGGGGGGCGGAAGACGAATTCCCAAATTGCCTGTCTCCTTTGACAAAGAAAACATTAATTTCTTAATAGAGGACAAAAAGACGAAAACATTTCAAAAATTTGGGAGAGAAAAGTTAAAAAAGAAAACAATAATAGCGATGATAATAATAATAACGAAAAGTCATTTGTCTCTGTAATGGAGAAATTTCCAAAAATACCGCCCGCCATTTTGAAACTTTTTTTTTTAAATTTCGAGTCCCTCGTTTGTCAAACTGGAAAAGAGTTGAGAGAGAAGAAATTATCTTGACAGAGAGTAATGAGATTTTTGTAAAAACCATTTCCGTTTTCTTCCTCATCCATTTTTCTTTACCTTAGGTACCGACGGAATGAAGTTATTAAAACCATACCTGGTACCTGGTTTGTCGGTTTCGTGGAAGACATCGTTTTTCTCTCTTCTTGTAGTTTCGAAAATAAAAGTTTTTATTATTAATTTCACTCTTCGTGTTTGGATTTCCGGTTCCCGCCAATTTTATCTATCATGGTTTTTGGAGTCGTTGGATGGGTTTTGATGCAACTTCTTTTTTTTGGGGGTGCGGGGTTCTTTTTTGGAAGAGGAAATGATACAAATTCATTCTCATAATCGCGAGAACTCGTGTCTCGCATACCGCAAATCATTCGGAGAAACAATTAACCGGATTAATTAGTGCGGTCGGTGGTTTGTTAATCCGAATCGAAGAATTTCGGATGATTTCATTTAAATAGAAAGCCTCAAAGCACGTGACGGGCTGGGGGGGTTGGACGGGGGCAACGTGATTCAAAGGGCCCCATTGTTCTTTTATCATTCCTCCGTCAAATCCCAGATTTTCTGCTCAGTCTTTAGGATGGAACATACCGGCGCGAAATCCTGACGGACGCTGGGGGTGGAGTGGGGGAATTTGATTTGAGTTAATTAAGAGAGAACGCGTCAGAACAAACCGTGGAAATTTTTATTTTCATTCAAAAGTCGCCAAAAAAGAAAGAAAGAAAAAAACAAAAACATGGTTAATTGATTCAATGAAAACCGAAGGAAATGACAAATTCTGACAAAAATTTTCTAGACTGGTGAGTCAGCTGAATTCTTGTCGTCGTCAAGTCAATGAAGATGATGTACGCATGCGGAATTAGATGTTTCGGCCTTGTGAAAGATATTAACTTTTATATATATACCGGGGTAGGAACCTTGGATGTCTGTTTTGGTCGAGTTAGATGATCTAGTTCTTAACCTCACCTTTGTATTGCTGCTTTAACTGTCTTCTGTTGTATTCGTTTCTCGCGGCTGGTCTGGTCTGGTGGTTAAAGCTCCCGACTATAAAAGTTATGGTCGTGAGTTCGAATCCTCTCTCGTATCTTGCCATTCCCAAAGCTGAAAGACAGGATTAAGTCAAATAAATAAATAAATTTTCTTTCTTTTTACACTTCCAAAAATCTTACTGTATGACAATCTATCTTCTTCCTGACCAACAGAATCGAATTTGTTTTCCGGTTCATTTTTTATGTACCAAATCCTCTAGTAACTGTGCATAAGTTTTGAGAACTCTTTTTTAAAGTGTGCATTATTTATGGAATCAATAAATAAATACAGAAGATGTAAAATGCTATATATTAATATATATCGCCATATTCCTCAATCGGGAATGTGTACAGTGGAATTAAGCAGCCGAAAACCGAATTCCAAATTCAATTATACAGTCTCGGAGCTCCGCATCATCAGCATCTTTGTATTTTCCTTTCGATCCCAAATTCTAGTTTTATATTTATATTTTTATATCAATATATACATATTGCTTTCGTTCGGAATTAGTGTTTTCAGTCATCAAGGATACACCTGATTCCGACATTATTATTTAGGGAAAGGTCAGTGGTGTCATGGTTTAAGTGTCTGACTGTAGAAGTTGTAGTCATGGGTTCGAATCCTGTTATACCAAAGGGTGATTAAATCTCGAATAGTATAATATAATATATTATTACCGTTATTAGTGATTATTAGGGATTCATTATTATTATTATTATTACAAGTAAGCTGAGCTAATGATAGAAAAATAAATTGTAATAAATAAAAATAAACAAAACTAACGAATAAAAATAAATAAATAAAATGCATGAGGAAGTAAATAAAATTTATAAACAAATCACTGAATAAATAAATAAATATGCTAGTAAATAATTTTAGAATACAATTATAGAACAGAATTGTAATTTACGAATAATGGAATAAATAAATAAATAAACATAAACGTAGCTGTCAACGAAAAATAATAAATTAATAAACAAATAAATAAAATATAATAATATATAATAATTGTTTTCTCCTCCCGCTTACCCAGCGTTGTATATATTTAACACATATATTTAATAGAAAATATTTTTCAGCAACAACTAGCCTTCTGGCTTTTTCCTTTTCTCCTGTTATCAGTTATATAGTAACACAAATTATTTATTCATTTATAAAATTATTTACTTAAATATTATTTTCTATATTGTAGGAGAGTTTTCAAGACTTTCTAAAAATGTTTACATTTTAGATACTCGTTTTCTATACAAAATGTATTGTACAGGGCAGGGATTTAGTATTTATGACGTTTTGTTGTGTGCTTGTCTACTATTTTTCGTGTATTTGTATGTATGTATTTGTGTTTCTCAAATTGTTGTGTTTCCTGTGTTTATGTTGAGTATGTGTATAATAATAATTTAAATATATTTCCGTTGCGTGCCCCCACCTCAGGCAATACAATATTCTTATTAAAATATTTTTACAAATAAACAAATATATATAACCAATATACAATATAGAAAATGATAATATAATACAAATAACTCTTCTAGAAGAACTTTTAGGTGTGAAATGCGTTTGGTCGAGTTTTCCAGGAGTTGTGAAGTAATCATTGTGAGTTCGAGTCCCATCAACATTCACACACCTAAGTTAATTATGTTGTTCGGTATTATGTAATGTTATACATAAGTTTTTTTTTCAATAGAAATTAATTGGCAGTTAAAATCAGAACAAAGAAGAGTGAAATGAAAGGAGAACAACATTTTCGAGATGTAATAAATGTAATTCTATCGAAAAGATAACGGCAGTGGAAGTGGGGAATAGCCGAGAATCAGATCATTAAAGTCTGATTGTCTACTCATACCAACAAATTTTCAAAACAGCAAAAATGTCAAACTGAGTTACTAGCAACAGCTAATCAATGAAATCATGAAATCACACGGTTCTGAGAAATCTATAAAAGCTCGCTTAATGGGAATTGAGATGAACGAAAGCTCTAAAGTCACGTGACTAGTTTTAATTACTATAACACAACTGTTGTCGTATTTGTCAGCGAAATTTAAAAAAAGATCCCACGATCACCTGACATAAGTCGACAGATCTGATGGTAATGTGAGCGTACACACAATCGTTGACACGTGACCACGTGTGTAATCACTCGTTGATAACGCCCCCTTAATTAAGGTAACACTCGGCCATCTTCTATTAGGTTTAACAATAACGAACGAAACGTGGTTCGCAGGTGTCTTTGTTACCGGGTCTTCCTTCTTTCTGTGTCCATACAACCTCTTTCTATTCTCTTATATTAATATTATACTTTTAAAGAATTGCTTTAGCCTGTTTTTAATATTTATGATTATATTATTTATTGTTTTTCATTATTTTTAATATATTTATACACTCACATCTTAAAACTTATTCATTTATCTACTGAATCAGTATTATTTTATTTGTTTATTTATTTATATGTAATATTTATTCATTCATATTTATATACTTAATGGTTATACTTTATGTCCTTGGTACTCAAACGCCCCACCAAGCTCTCCTGAGTGGTCTGGTGGCCCAGTGGAAACCGATTGAGTGAAAATTTGTGAAAGGTCGATGGCTCATGGTTAAGCCTGAATTATCTGTAGTACCTGACTAGTACGAAATGTTGGGGCCTGTACCCAGAAACTGCTAACATTGTTTGCCCCAACATATCTTTGTGAGGCAGTATACACAAAATACATACAGAAATGGACTGACAGATGTACATGCAGATGATACCCTGAGGATGGCCTGTACGACGCATCTAAATCTTTTTGTAAGTTGTGTGGCCCAATCACAATGGAAATTTGGGCCTGGAAGGAAGGCTTGAGTACCAAGGCTTTATACAATGAAAAAAACGTAAACTGTATGAACATGTGAAGATATAAGCCCTTAAAGCCTCTAGAGGACAATTATTACATTTTATTATTGTATATTCTCTTAACTACTGTATGAGAGAGACATCTTCTCACAGTTCTTGCCGAAGCCCGGGAAGAAGCCCAACGGAGAGCAACCTCCAAAGGCCACCTAAGAAGATTAACGCAGGAAATAACCTGCAAGAAATGGAGACAGGAACTGGAGCACTCCAAAGACTCCGAGAAACCAATCGTCGCCGCCATCCTACCACACCTCGAAGGATGGCTAAGTAGGAAACATGGGAAGTGAATTACAACATGACCCAGATTCTAACAGGACATGGGTGTTTTAATTCCTTCACAGGACAAAAGCGAGTGCGACCACTGCAGCAGTGGCAACAAAGACACGTGGGAACACACCCTGAATCACTGCGACAAATGGAACCAACCAAGGAGCACACTCAAGACCAGACTGAAATAACTAGATCTCCCGAATATAGTGGGAAGGATAATAGAAGACACCGACAGCTGGACAGCATTCTAGATCTCCCGAATATAGTGGGAAGGATAATAGAAGACACCGACAGCTGGACAGCATTGGTCCACACAGCAAGGGAGTCCAACACTACCTAGATGTACGAAAGTCATCAGGTGTGCATAAAGCATTTCCCCCTCCTGCGGGCAAAAAAAAACTGTATGAGAGAGACAGAGAGATAGGGAAAAAGAACAGACAGAGACACAAGCAGACAGACAGAGAGAGTTTATCTCATTAAAAGCTGTTACATACGCCTCATTGGATGTGTAATACCACGGTTTTCCCAATCAAGTAAAAAACCATAAAAGTAGTCTTCAGTCGATGAATGAAAGAAGTTTCTTCTTCTTCTTCTTGGTTCTGTCTTAACATTCGAATTTTAATTACTATTAGTTTCATCAGCGATGCATAAAAATAATAAAAATTTTTTATCCGACTTCCAGTGAAATCAATTTTAATCACTATTTAACAGGTTTTTGAAATTTGAATTAAAATTCCGATGTTGCGTCAGCGAATTCTTAGTCAAATACCGTAAATGTTGATGATTTATTTAGACCATTGTTTCCCCTCTGAGTTAGCCTCACTCCAAACTGAACCTGAAATTTTTGAACGGCAGTCACACTCTTCTAAAATAGATGGGCCCGAAATTAACGTGGTTATGTGCGTTAAACCTGATTCCTTACGGTAAAAGTGATAAATGAAGCGAATATATATGTAATTTTTAGGCATTATTTATAATCACCAACTAAGCTTGATTAATGTGATAAATTACTGAATATTTATCACATTTACCGGTTATTTTAAAAAACCTTCAACTCGCAGTCTGGTCAAACTTCGATTAAATTTTGCATTACGAGTTGGAGATTTTATAAACTAGCCGGTTAATGTAATAAATACAGACCTATGATAGTCTTAATTTGTTACGGTAAAAGTGATAAATCGGGCAAATACGTATATAATTCCGGCATTATTCATAATCCCCAACTAAGCTTAGTAAATACGAGAAATTACTAAATATTTATCATCCTTACCGGCTATTTTAAAAAACCTGGCCAAACTTCGATTAAATTTCAAATTACGAGTGGTGGATTTATAAACTAGCCGGTTAATGTGATAAATATAGACCCAATTTAAATATGATAAATATAGACCTATGATTGACCTAATTTGTTACGGTAAAAGTGATAAATCGGGCAAATATATATATAATTCACCAACTAAGGTCGGTTAATGTGACAAATTACTGAATATTTATCACATTTACTGGATAGTTTGATCAAAATTCGTTCAGATACTTGGCCTCTGTCACATCTTTTCCTCATATATTCGCGGCTCCTTGTTGGGAGGTTTGTTCACTGTTACTGGCTAGAACAACTACTTGGATTGTCAGAAAAATGGCAGGAGTCAAAGATCTGACTAAGTTTTGACTAAGTTCCCTAATTTCGAGTTGTAGTTTTTATAAATTAGCCGGTAAATGTGATAAATATTCATTTCCTAGCTTAGTACGGTAATAGAAAATTGTGCGAGGCTGACGGGAGGACAAATAGAGAAACATAACAGAAAAGAAGAAACCGGATATGGGTAAGAAGAGAAGGAAAGAAACAAAGACCAGAAATTTAAAAGCCTCCCGGCATCAAAGCGAAGCCCATATGGGCAATCAGATATCCTACAAGTGTCATCAGCCTCACCCCCACCTACGGCTGGATATGTTATCTCCTACAACGCGGCCTCACATCCATATGCTCCTCTCATCAATCTTCACTTTACTTCGGGGGTTCTTGCTCACTTCGCTACAGCCACCACGGTTTCTTCGGTTGAAGATCGAGTTCGTTTCATGGTTAGAGACGCGACCGCCGCCGCCGCCGTCGCCGCCGCAACAATCCCTCCTCCTCCGGTTTACGGTTTGGTAAAAGTCTTCGTGCAATACCTAAATTAAAAAACAATTAATTAATGAATGAGGATAATTAAGAAGCATTAAAAAAAGCCACAAAGAAAACAAGAGCCTTGCCTCCAGCCAGTCATTGAGGTTCTTGAATGGTTCGGGAGGAATGGTTTTTTAAAATAATCGAGAGTACTACTTCATTTCTTGGCGTTCTGTCAAGTTTCCATGTTTACTTCTTCCTCCTCCTCCTCCTCTTCACCTCCATCTCCACCACCGCCTTCTTTATCTTCTCTGCTTATTTTCATTTTTCTCTCCTCCTCCTTCTTCTTTTGATTGTTGTTAAAACGTTGTCTTTTGATTGGGTTCGTTAAAAATGATTTTTTTTCTTATAATAAGTATGACTGTCGCTGATTCTGACGGACGTGAATTTCTAATCTCCTGTCTTTCTGTAGTGGTTTTGAGGGAAGGGATAGAGAGGGTGCTGTAGGGAGTCAATGATTTTTCGGAAATTTTCCATATGGTTGGTGTCCTCCGGTTGATTTTCTCATTTTTCAATTGATTTCTCGTACCAGAAGATGATAACTCCGACATTGACACGTGTCGCGTGTCGTGGGTGTGAATATCGGAAGAATTTCGAGGACTATGAACTGTTTTCCACGTGAAATTCTCAGACAAAAATTTGATTGTTGTCTAGGAAATGCTGTCTGTCGGTCCGTCTCCTTCTGACATGAACCTTTTTGGTTTCCTCACTTGTTTTTAAGGTGTTAACTTATTCAGGAGCTTATTTCATAAATATTGCACATTTTAGTGATGATTTCCATTTTGTAAATACACAATTGTCGAAAGAAAGGAACGGCAATGTTGAAAAGCAAATACGCTTACTTTCAAAATGAACTCATTTCATAAATATTGCACACAGTAACGATAAATTCGATAAACAATGGTTTCTTCCAGTTATGCAGTGGACTTGTTATTCCTGACTTTAGTGAAATGAGACATACAAAGTATCAAGAAATCTAAAAATCATAGTGAAACAGAGCTCAGCACACTGGAGAAGTGATAATTGCAGAGCCAAAACCACCCAAGACCGGAATATTGTACGGAATAATGTTCGGAGCTAATTACGTTTCCTACATGTCGTAAGTAAGAACAAGACAATTTGGTAATCCGCGAATTATTTCATCTGAAAATGCGATAACAATGACAATTGTTTTGACTCGTTTTATGCGATTTTTGTCTTTCATTTATTACGACACTCATCGGAAAGCTTTGTCTCCGCCATTTTATTGTCCCTCTCCATATTCGGTTATGTATTTGGGTCAAAATGTTGTCGTCGAGCTTAATGTATGAGAGTCTTTGTGTTACTTTCGAGTCTGTCTTTCCGGTTAATTTACTTTCGGGTAATACAACAAAGGAAATCGTAAAGGTGTCGGGGGAGTCGAACAAGTGGCACTAAATTAATAATTAAATAAACACAGCGTTAAAAATTCAAAAATTAAATATTTGTTTTAGTGGGAATTGTAAATATGTGACTCGGGTTCGTTAAATTCGTGGCTATGAAAACATCTTCGAACGAAGGCCTCCTTAATCCTTTTTCCTTGTGGGATTTTAGTTATGCTATCAAAGGCGGCTTCGGAGACACGAAAAATAAACAAAATATTTGCTTAGAAGATATTGCGGATTTCTCACAATCAACGGTACCTTAAAAACCCGTGGAGGGGCGGTGGGGGGAAGGAAGCAACGACCGGATTCGGCCCTTTGTCTCCCAGAAAAGTTTTGAATTACAGGGAGAGAAAGCAAAAACATTTCCTCATTCACGTCCTTTCTCTCTCTCTCTCTAAATCAAACGATAATAATCAAAACATATAACGCTAACCGAGTGTATGTAACATCTTGATTACCGAGTTCATGTTTAAAATGTGCAATATTTATGAAATGAGTTCGTTTTGATAGTGTGCACCATATTCTTTTACCATTTCCCTTGAAAGGAATCCCTCCGACAATGGTGCAATTGTAAAATGAATCCTCTAGAAGAACGGAATAAAATCATCACTAAAGTGTGCAGTATTTATGAATTAAGCTCATTTTCAAAGTGTTTATGTAAAAATGATTTTTTTTTACAAATGTGCGAACTTATGAAAGAAATAAAGAAGTTTAATGAAAACAAGTCAGGAATATCTAACCACGGCACGTGGAAACCTTCGTTTACAATTTATCGTTAGAGTGTGCAATATTTATGAAATGAGTTCATTTGAAAGTGTGCATCGTTTACGGTATCAATTTTATAACATTTCCTTTGCTTTCTTCCAGCATTTGTGTGTTTACAAAATGAAACCTTTTCAAAGCCGAGACTTACTTATGAAATGAAATCATCATTAAGGTGTGCAGTATTTATGAAAGAAGCTAATTTTGAAAATCTTTATATAAAAATGATTTTCACGAGTCACAAAAAGTTTGTATTACTTATGAAAGAAATAGGAACCAAAAACACCTGAAAACAAGTCATGAGCTTATTTCATAAATACTGCACACTTTAAAGATGATTTCATTTCGTAAGTAATGCACGATTTTGTAGACCTGAAAACAAGTCAGGAAGATCCAACGACTACATGTGGATTTATCGTTACAGTGTGCAATATTTATGAAACGAGTTCGTTTTGATAGTGTGGTATCATTTACGGTATCGATCTGTTTACATTTTCTTCGTTTCCTTTCGAGAATTGTGCATTTTTAGTCCTTTAAACTGTGCAGTATTTATGAAATAAGCTTATAGCTTCAGAACTGTAAACATGTCAGGAATAACAATACTTTTTAAGTCTTCGGTTTTGTTAAATTTTTATTTTTCAAAATTGTTGCACACCAAACTCAAAAGATTTGCCATCACCGAAGTAGAGTGTCGGTTAGGCTCTGAGAACATGTGTCACATTCAAAGCGGAGGATTTTCGTTATGGCTAATTAAGACTTGGTCTAATTATCCTCGAGTCAGTTTGCAAGTTATAACGCGTAACTCTGTGGGAATGTGGTGAAAGAGAACAGACACCGAGGATGCGGATTCTCTCTTTCTGGTGATCAGAATCGAAAACAGTGTGCCGCAGATGGAGTCAATTAATTTTTATTAATCACTTTACCCCAAGGTCACGTATAAGTCATACAGCGACTCCGCCATTTAAAAAGAAATCCGGTAGTCGGTTCCAAATTTTTTTTTGGGGGTTTAGGACAAAATAACAATTTGCATTTTAGGTGCAGTTTCTTGTGTCCTTTTTTTTCAGGTTCGACTTATTCCCAAGTGAAACTTTTTTTTATGCGAATCACGAAGTTTTTGGTCATCCCTGGGTTCACCCGTTGAATTTTTGTCAATGGAACTCACGATTTCGAATTAATTCGTTTAGCATTCCAGCATTCTTCCGAGTGATCGATGGTCCTGTTCAATATTTTCCTTGTTTTCGTTTCATGTTTAATTTTACTGATGTCTCACTATGTAATTCGTGAGTTTACGTCACACGTTACGTGTTTTGTATGAGATTCTTTTTTGTTTCTTCTTCTTCTTCTTCTTCTCCTCTTTCCTCCACGTCTTCTTCTTA